>LUCM01006489.1:5689-16051 GCA_008360955.1 Fasciolopsis buskii
ACACCACACACCAGGAGACTTATTCTACTGCCTTGTACCCAGACTTGCAGGCATCCATGCCAAGCCTCCTTGAAATACTCATGTCTTGTAATGAGTGCCCTGTAATACAAAACTGGAAAAGGTGACCAAAAAAACAAATTTTTTCAATCGCAACGCGGTCTTCCTAAAGAACAGTATACTACATAGGTTGATCAGGACTCGCCATCTCATTCACTGAACATTAAACACCTGAGCCTCCCACCTTCATCCTTTTTTCATGTTCTCTATTTTCTTTCCTAAGCCAGTAGCTCTGAATAGCGCGTTTCACAATCCAATTTGTTCAACCAATTAAGAAAGGAAGTCTAGGTTGAAATATCTAAGGACTCAACCGCATCATGCTGCTGGTATTCTGTATGTTTGTTTAGCAGACGATCTCAAATGAGTTCGCAGTAATAAAGATAAAGCTAAAAATATATAAATACTGTAATTCATTGAAATACTGATTCGGTATCAGCAAGCCAACGGTGAATGGACGACACTGGACATCCGGTTCGGATACAGCCGTCTCTTGACAAGTTTTCTGCTCCTTTTATTTAACTTACTCTCTTCTAGTCCTCAGCCAGTGATTCTGCCTTCCATTAGGAAATCGCCGAAATGGCTCTAATCTCAGATCACCCAACCCAATTCCAAAATTTATCTGCCTTGGCTTTTCATGACAATTCTTCTGCTCCGGTTAGCCTTTACTTTTCGAAATCTACTTGATAGTGTGGACAGCATGTCAACTTACTCAAACTTTATAATCGACATCTGAACCCAAGCCGAAAAGAACCTTGTGCTAGATCACGAATACGTATGCAGCATTTGGAGTCCACTTTTGGTCATCACCCATTGGTAATTCTCCAGTGATTGCTCGTCTCAAGACGTTTGTTTTTTCACAGCCAAGGTGAATTTGGAACACTGGAAGACGATGGTAAACACGACTCATTGGATTTTGAGCGTTTAAAGTTTGAGTAAGTTGACATGCTGTCACACTATCAAAGATAGATTTCGAAAAGAAAGGCTAACCGGGGCAGAAGAATTGTCATGAAAAGCCAGATAAATTTTGGAATTGGTTGGGTGATTGAGATTAGAGCATTTCGGCGATTTCCTAATGGAAGGCAGAATCACTGGCTGAGGACTAGAAGAGAGAAGTAAAAGGAGCAGAAAACTGTCAAGAGACGGCTGTATCCGACCGGATGTCCAGTGTCGTCCATTCACCGTGCTTGCTGATACCGAATCAAGTATTTCAATGAAATTACAGTATTTATATATAAGGCTTTAATCTTTATTACTGGAACTCATGAGATCCGTCTGCTAAACAAACATAACAGAATACCAGCAGCATGATGCGTTGAGTCCTTAGATATTTTCAACCTAGACTCCTTTCTTAATTGACAAATTGGATTGTGAAAACGCGCTATTCAGAGCTACTGGCTTAGGAAAGAAAATAGAGAAACATGAAAAGGATGAAGTGTGGAGGCTCAAGGTGTTTAAAGTCAGTAAATGAGATGAGCGAGTCCTGATCAACCTAATGTTATACTGTCTCTTTAGGAAGACCGCGTTGCGATTGAAAAATTGTTTGGTCACCTTTTCCAGTTGTAATTACAGGGCACTCATTACAAGAAGGAGCGTGTTTCAAGGAGGGCTTGGCATGGATGCCCTGCAAAAGTGCGGCTACAAGGAGTGAGACGAAACTTAGACAATACCACGTGTTCAGTAAACTGGAACGTCGATCATAAACTGCACTTTCAACCCAAGTTAATAGGTGTGGCCTAGCCTAATGTTTACATAGGTTTTGTATTTATGGCGATTATTTGTGTTGGACAAAACACTAACTGTAAATGGAATTTTGGTACAAATTTCGTTCACTGCACTCTGAGATCAGGCGATAAACGTGGTTGCCAACCAAGAAAGCACAGTGTCAGGTATAGCAGAAGACAATGTAGTTGTTAGGCATTGTTGGAGAAAGCGTGTTACGAGAACGAAAGATACATGTGATCATTTTATGGCCACTTCAGGAGAAGAGATTTGGTACTGAGACCTCAATGTGAGTAAATCTAGTTCGAATGCGTTACGGAGCCCTGCAACTTTCCTAGGGCTGGATGGGGACCAGAGAGGCAAGAAAATGCCTCACGGAGCCCACAGATATCGGAATTATTCAGAATTGGTGGCCGTATGTGCACTCCATGTGGACTGAGAGCTGAGATAAATGTATGTGGAGTCAGGTTGTCAGACGCAAATCAGCATTAGGCGAAGGAGCGTGGATATCGTGTGGCGCTGTTTTACGCGGGCCGGGCAACCGCGATTAGATCTATTGGTTTATTAGAATTTGTGATCTAGCAAAAGGAAACGAAGAATCAGCACTGTGATTGGTTAACCAGATGTATGGTGCCAGAGGTCTTTCTCAAGTGCAAACAGGCCCTGGCAGTGCCCAATGAGATTTATGTGGCTTCGGGGTCTATCGTAATGAAAAAGCATGTCATTTGGTGCCACCGGCTTAGCCCGTCGAGATGACCATAAATTAGGAACTTTCAACCCTTAGGAGCGTTCGTGGCGAAACAACTCCTGTAGAATTGATAGATTGTGCTAAAATTCTGTGAACTTAGTTTCTCCCACTGAAAGAGAATTCTATCAATATTGGTCTCGATGTATTTTAAAGGTCAAATTTGACAACGACGGCCTTAATTTTTTGAGCTGTTTGGCAAATGTTGCACGCGAAACGGGAACAAAATTGAGCATTGATTTGTGGAAGGTGTTTTCTAGGTCCTAGGTTGGTGCCAAAGGTGGAACGCATTAGCGCGTGCATTGAGTATGGTAACTCAGACCAACAGCAACGGGAGGCGGTTGGACACATTGAGACAGCAGCAATCTTGGCACTCTCAATATGCTTGCCATATGCGGGGTCAAAACCGTTCGTTTGAAGGGAGATTGCTGGCGGCGGTTTCATCCGTAGCACCAATGTGATGGCTGGCTTATTGTGTCAGATTCAACGACAAACATGCTGGACTTCATTTCCGAGGTAAAATTCTCCGAGATGTCCGGAGCTGTGGTATCAGTTTCGTTTAATATGCACATAGGTTTTATTGGACATAGGCCCGTGGGGATTGGTGATTTTAATGTCCTTCTGACTGCAGCAGTGCAATGGTTACTTCGTTTGAACTCCTCTGGCGAAGGCACACGTTTAGGTCACAGAGGTTCTGGAAAGTCTGGAAGCATTAGTGGGTACTGTAATAGCTGGGTAACTTCCCAGTGTACACGAGGATGTTGTCGAAGGGGTTGAAGAGGTGTGCGTGAAAAATGAGTGGAAAGGATGACAGATGGACTGATTGTCAAAACAAACAAGGGATTGCGATGAAATTTATGATAAATAAAATAAATTAGTTCAACATATGATCAGGTCGGGGCTAGAAATGTGGCGAATTAAGCTCAGGCAATATATGAGCTACCTGGTGAAACGCAAATTACGTAAACGGAAGACATTCAGAAACATTTAGCGAATTAAGCTGAAGCAGGTAAGATTACGATTACAGCCTAAATGGCTTAAATAAATAATAACAGAAACGTACAATGACGAAGGGCACTTTATGTGATATCCGTGGGCCATTTGAATGAAAATCGCAAATGGCCGATTTTAATTCTTATGTAATGACTGAAAAGTTTGCTTAGAGAGACATCCATTTTCAGATTGTCTGGAGACAATTTGGGGCAGACAAATCGAAGGGAATCGTACTGATGGCATCTGAGATTTACATTTCTGGAGATGTAGTTGAATGTAACGGTGTAATCCCATACATATAGTTAGCTTTAGCCATGCAATACCGATAAGTGCACCTGAAATAGCTTCTAACATTATTTAAGTAGTGCCCTACACCTCACTGCTCGTTACGGGTCTTGATCTTAACGTTCATCCTGTGACATGTGTACATTGCCAATTGTGATGTATTAAAGGAATGTCGTCACAATGCGTAAGTCGGACGCCAAATTAAGGCAATTTGTCAGCAGGCTGATTATTCAAGACAAACTTGTAAGATGGACGCAAATGAAGGAAAGTTGCAATAAGTGGAACATCACAGTCAGCGAGGCTAGCGGGGAGAATAGGAGTTTCAAGTCACCCAACAGTTGGATCTGATAAACGCTTGGGATGTGCAGTCGTTTTTGCTGTCTCTAATAAAGCGTTGACCTCTTCCACTGATAATGGGAGAGCAGCTGACCGTGAGACTAATAAATATCTCATGTAGCGAGGGTTGTTTTGTAAGTAAACTATTTTTCGTCTCCTAGCAAGAAAGCATCAAAGCAGGACATAATTTGTGTATAGAAAGGGTTGGGTGGCAACGAAAATTTGTCTCGGCTTTCACAAATAGCAGCTTGTACAGAGAAAACTTCGTAGTCGAGAGGATTCCGTGATTAGAGGAAATGAAGGCCCGCCGGTGATTTTGGTGACAAAGGATACGTTGTCCTGCGGTGACAACGACGAATGCTAGGAAGCCAGTTTTTTGTATAGCGGTTTGTGTGCCTACCAGAAATCAGGAGCAAAATTACTCAGTCTCTTACTAACGAATGTACACCTCGTTACACGATTTCTGGCCTGACTCAAAACCGTTGCCTGACTTACTATATGCTCCCGCTGTTTGCAGGCGGAGTAGCTAATGCCAGGATAATGCGTCTGCTTGAATACGGGCCGTGCCAATCTCATGGCTGATGTACGCAGATGAATAGGCTCCATGACCGTGCACTATTTATTACCAAGCTGGCTCCTGAATGATCCTACGGGAATTAGAGTGAAGCAATCAAGGTTGAAACGGCCCGCTTTTGAGGCATCTTAATGGAAACGTGGCGTAAAACTGTGCGGAGACATAATGGTTTTGACTAATAAGTACATATCTGCATTAATCGAAGTAGACGTGGAGGGAATCAATGTAGACAGAGTGCTCACGGTATCAAGTCGCCGCCAAATTGCTTGCCTTCAGATCGAATGATTTTCCTCTCACTAAGCTGGCAATTCTTAGGAGCCATCCGCTTCTTGACTACCCTTTTCATCGCTGCGTAATCATGCTATGGTTACTATCACCCGAATTTTTATTCAAGGATGAATGCGACTAAGGAACTACTTGAGACGGCTAAAACTGAAGGATAAACTTCAAATGCGGACCTTGTAAGTTAAGGCACAATCAAATGCTTGATGCTGACACCGGTAGCACTGAGGAATTTAAACTTGAAGATCTCTCGAAACCGCCTCATTTCAACATCCGATTTTGAATAATTTGGAAAGAAATCAAAACAATTTTGATATAACAGCGAAAGTGGTCCAATGATAAATCGGTAATCGACAATAAAGTGGTCTTCATTATAGACAAATTTAAGATCGCCATCGCAATCAGTTGCAAATAAATTGATAGGGGAGTCCCAATGATCAGAGTTCCAAAGAATCACACGCCTATAATAAAGCGATTTTCCGAAGGGAAGGAAGAGTGGACCTACACAGGAGTGAAAGTATAAAATGCTAGAGCCAATACGAAATAGTCTTAATATAAAAGCGGATATTTTCAATTATTCTGATTCGATAAAAAATGACAACACAATCGACACTGTTCGCGGTGCATTGTCACCTCCTTCAATGTCTCCAGCCAATAAGTTGACGAGTCTTTCGAACTCCAAACACGAAGACGTGGGACAAGTACTTTACCAACGTTCGCTGTACATCTTCGCACCCCGCGTTGCTGTGCCATCTGTTCACCTCCACATGGCTTCTTCCATTCCTTGGAAGGAACACAAAATAGAGCAGGACATGGTATGGTAGACGAGTGTTCGACATACGCAACACGTGAACCAACCAGCGTAATCCACCAAGTTTCATACGATGAAGCAAGCTATTCTCAGAAATGGCACCCAATACTAGATTTCTGACCTCAACATCACTCACCCGGTCAATCCATCCAATCTTAGCCGTTGTACGCAGAAATCGGTGGTTGAAAACCTCTAACCAACGAACAACTCCCACATGAATATTCCATGTCTCGAAACCGTAAAACAGAACTGAACACACTGCATCACAGCACACAGTACACGATCTTTCAGCTTCAGTGAAATATCAGGCCGACGTCACAAGTGCTTCAGTACAGCGTAAGCTGCTCCAGCCTTCAGGGTAAGCGCATCAACCTCTACTGTCGAGTTACTTCTATTTTCGTCCAGCTGTACAACAGCACATTGCACTTTGAAGGTGCAAAGCATATGCCAAACGGAGGGACCGATTACGAGGGCCTATCTAGTGCCCGTTATGCTTGGTCCACAGACTCAAAAAGGCACACAACTTCGTTTGCGACATCTAAGTTCCACGGCTTTCATCCATTTCATAGTTCTGTTTCTGCATCCGGGAGCGCTCCTGAATCATCTTTCCCCCCGTCCATGACGAAATTGAACAGGATTGGAGAGTTGGGACAAACATGTCAAAAGCCTTGCAGCTGCCGAAGTAGGTGAAAAAGTTTACGATTGTTGGGTGCCAGCAACAGGTTCACGAACTTCGTTTGCATGCCCTTTCGGTGCAGAGCACTGAATAGCGCTGTCCGATGAACTGAGTCAAAAGCACCTTTCAAGTCACGAAGACTACTATCGTAGGGCACCGGTTTGTGTGGCGTCTCTCGAGCATCCGTCAATGATTGAATATCTAGTCGATGTAACTCCGACCTGGCCGAAGCCCGGTCTGTTGTTCGCGAAAATTACTCTCGCAAATCGGTGTCAAACGGCGCAGCATTGTCGAATTTCAGACACTTTAAACCATCTGAATTAAACTAACCCCACAATAATTACTGCAGTCGGTCAGTTTACATAGGAGCGAAACGTGAAGGTGAGTACTTCCAGCGGAGAATTGACTTCGTTGACAAGCAAAATCTTTGCCATTATTAACAAAATCAGCAATAGTTGGCTGTTATTGGACAAACAGCAAAAGTACCAAAAAGACAAGAAATTCTCAAGCCATCTAGATTTAGCAGGGACAGCTGGCCAACTTGTATTTGCAGTATTCTCAACGCCCACACGTTGGCCTGTATTCAGTCCCAGAGTTCATTTGGACCATAAACATTAATAGGTTTGGTATGACCACAATGCGGATAGCAAAATCGCAGGCAAAAAGGAGGAAGGACATAAAGGCATCTCCAAATGTCGAGCCCTTTTAATAACATTATGCGGATAAAGCGTGCGCAACTAAAATAAAACTGGCTGCCGCGCTTGGCGTTTATCATACGCTTCACAAAGTGGTCTTGATTGATTGAGCCATATCCCATTCGAAGAGTAGATTCGGGCTGCCCAATTAGTCGAGCTTTACTACCACAGTCATGGATAAATTCTTTTCAAGCGAGAAGTAATGTGATCAAGGAACAAAGGGATGCGGGTCCCCCAATACAAGGAAGCGTTAATTCTCCTCCGAAATGTAAGCCTCACTGCTTCCCGGCGTAGCACCATCCAAATTAACTCAAAATTGAGAATCAAATGCTGTTGCCACATTCATCAGCGGTGTGACTTTATCGATCGGGATTCTCCGTAATTCTTAGTTGAAAAAGATATTTCAGAATCGTTGTGAACGGAGAATCAGAAGAAATAATCCTCTTGGATCGGGGATGACTGAAATCTGGCGGGAATGCAAGTATGCGACCATATGTGGCATGCCACGGAGAATGATCTCAGGTCTTGCTTTGAACTTCACTGGTTTATTGGCGCTGCGTAGATCATTTATAGTTCCACAGCGCACACTTAGTTAATATTGGTGCCCAGAAAAACTTGGGGAGTTCAAGTAGGGCTATTTGCCATATGGCGTTTGAAGACAATGGGGTGTATGGCGCCGCTTCAGCTAACTGAGGTCGTCAAGAGCAAAAGGAGTTACTTTGTATCATTTCAGGGGTCGCACTGTTTAAATAAGAAATGAATACGGTTATCTGTTTTTCCCTCTGCTAAGCTGGTTTCAAAACAGTCAGTACCTGTTCTTCCGGGCAATGCGGACGTCCGGCCATTCGGAGAAATCAGCCTACTTGGACACGCGAAGTCCCGCTACCTTTACTATTCCCGGAAAGCTTCTTTCCAGGGTTCACCAGATAATATCGGTCTTCCAATCCCCCTGCTGCGATCCTTAAGAGAAATCGCTCATGCGAACAAAGAATGATTAGCACCAGGCTGAGGCGGGTAAGATTGAGTATATCTCCTTTAGAAAAGACTAGGGACTAAGAAGGCAGCATTTTCTCATCTACCTTGTAGATGATAGTCTCAGAATATAGTGCTCGCCGTTTTCGCCTGACTTTAAAGACAAACGTGACTATGGAGCCTCACCATACACAAGATTACCGACTGCTTTATACAATGGAAATATTCATTATATCTTGGTATAAGTGCAAACATCCATCTTCCATATACACTAATTCCAACACTAAGCCTTAGTTTCCGAGAACAACGCGAGCTGGTACAATTTGGCCCCCCTTGGTTACGTCGTGTCATACTTACCCTCACATTCCTTTTCAAGCTCTTTGGGTCGCGAGAACACACGGCTGGAAACTCCACCGGATTCACTAATAAGTGATCATACCACCTCAGGAATCAACTGTCTTCCCTTAGAATACCGCCTTCCTAGGTGTCTTTTAGTTCAACGTTCTTCGCAATTGTTTACCCTACCTTGTGGATTAGATTAACGGACCATATCCTGTCCTGTCAAAGTCTGACAAAATTCAGGATTGTGTTGTCCAAGTTTCTGAACGTATTCCCATTTCTGAGCTTCGCTGGAACAAATATCAGTCTAGACGAAGCGGTCGAAGGCCACCTAGACTTTCAGTTCAACTCATATTAGGTGCCACCTTATAACCTTTTCCTTCTGAAGACCACTGACGCCAACGACTTGGCACTTATAACATCCGTCCTGTACCTCTATTGAAAGAACGATCCAAATCAACAGAAACAGACAGCTACGCCGTAATCTAACGTGTACTTCTATTCTCAACACATCAGCCGTCATAATTCGCCATTTACAGTTCTATTCACCATATACGGTCAGCAGCGCAGATCATGGTGACCATCTCAACTGTAAAAAAACATCAGTAATACTCCGGAGTGGCTACCACCGGTTTGCAGCTGAATTACTTTGCGTCCCAAACGCAACCGTTCCCAGTACTACGCTGGTCACCCTGCAGTATAATTTCTTTAATATTATCCAGGAAACCAGCATTATGTTTCAGCAATAAACCCTCCGACAGTTGGCTTAAGTCCAATTCACCTCAACTTCATACCGTCATAAATCGTACTTATTAACTTGATTTTTAATGTTTGGCCAAATTCTTCGTTCACGCGGCCGACCTTAGGTCTGATGTTGTCGCAGTTTTTCTGCCGTTCATTAATCACAATAAACCCAAGCTAGCACCGAAGCCAAAATATGACTCCTAAAGTCTTAGTTCCCGCAGCCAGGCTATATGCGCTGTTGCCAGCTACGCCCACCTAAAGGGCGAATACGGGTCCACTAAATTCTTGCTCCTGCTAGGACGCTGCTAACCAGACCTGGTGCTTCATTGCTGACCCGTTCAACGGAGACCGTACGGCTGATCCATTTTGGATACTCCAAATCATACGGATTTTCATGAATGAACAAAAACGCAGGTACTTCTGCCGCCAGAAGGACTTGTGCACCGTCTAAGTTCAAAAACTCCCGGAACAAAAATGACAGCGCACAGAATATCCTTGTCCGGTGTATTTAAAACTTTTACTTCTCAAACAAACGTTCCCTCCATTGCACCACTCAGTCCAGTTTGCAACCAGCCGCATAGGGATAAAATCGGTTATCCTGACAGTTCCCTTATCTATCTTTGCAAAATGTTTCATAAAACCATGTTCCCCAGATAGTTTAGTAGACTTGAAAGTATTCCTCCGCCTTCAGCAGCATTTTATCGACCCATTATTGTTGTTAAATGCGACTTTCTTGCTCTTCTTGCATAAAGTTCCGAATGGCTAGCTAATAGAATATCGTCTGGGTAAACGATAGTGACTAAACTTCCACCTTGAAAAGTCGCTCCTGTGAAGCTAAAAGAGAATTGTTATGGAAATGGAATGAATATGTTATTGGGCATATTTTGGAAATTAAGAAAACGGTAATCTGGAGAACCTGGTCATCGTTTAAACCGACGATTTTGGGTATAAATATACGTGAAACCGGAAATGGCGTCACTTGCGCTCTCATGGCTGCCACGGCTGTTCGTGTGGACGCTGCTGCTGCGCATATTGGTGATACTGGAGCGTTTAGATGTCACGTTCGCCGTTTTTATGCTAGTTTTTCCGTTTTTGAATCTGATTTAGAAATCAAAGTGGTCGTCGGTAAGACTG
>LUCM01006489.1:16968-32268 GCA_008360955.1 Fasciolopsis buskii
AAATGGGCAAACACAATTCATGTGACGATTAAGCAGCCAAAAATGTATATAAATATTATATCACCCCGATGCATACGTATGTTCACATGTATATATACATATTGATACATATACATATATATATGTTAGTTATATTTGGGTAGACATCCTCGCTATGTTTAGGCAGACAGATATTTATATACAGTTCTAATTTCCCAGCCATCAACGAAAATACGCAATACAAAACGGTCGTTTTCACTATCACATCCATTACATTTTGCCGGTTTGGCATGCTAAATGGACATTTTTATTTTTCTGTGCAAAATAACATCAATATTATCCTCCTAGCTTCACTGCTTCTGATTGATCACCTTTTCACCACGTTGAAAAATTATATCAGCTGACATTTAACAGCAACTGCCACCAGTTATCGCGGGGTGGACAGTTATAGCTATCAGTTATCGCGGGTGGACGAGTTACGTCCAGCGGTTTGAACGCCCGCAAAAACATGGCCGTTTCGCGGGGGTGGAAGTTTAGTAAATACCTGGGTAAACAAACATATTCCATAACTCGCGCGTGACCTCATTCATGAACCATGACAAGTTTGAGCCCGAAGGTCATCCTCACGATTTCGAGAAGAAGCTAGACGATGGGGTCTACTAAATGTTTGGGGTCCTCTGGTCCCTGTGCGGTGGGCTACTCGTTCATTGGCGGCTGAAAGTGAGTCAGCATATCACCGTATGCCCGAGTAGTCGCAGAGTAGCCCATCGTATGGCTGTCAGGCTGGCGATTTAGCGTACTGTGGCGTAATTTGGTTGACAACAGCGTACGAGTGAGTGACGTTCGACGATCTACTATTTTCTCGTGCCGAGCATCGACTAATAGGTTGAAATACTGGAGGAAGTTTATGCCAATAATGGGGTACGGGACGTCGGCGACGATGAACACCCAGCGCAGTGTATCACTCAGACCTAGGTGGCGGTTGAGGGAACAATGTCCGTATGTGTGGTTGTCGTTGCTGTTTACAGCCCGTAGCGTCTCTGCCTGCGCAGCAATCAAAGTACTCGATTCATGGGGGGTTACGCTAAACTCAGCACCTGTATCCACCAAGGATAGCCCATAAGTCGTCAAATCTTGGACGTTAGGGAGGCGACACTTAGTAGCTGGCCCGGTGTCGTGTGTTGCGACCACCAACCGGAAACCTAATTTCCTTGTTTCTTGCCTGGAAATGTGCAGCAGTTATCACCCAGTTTTGCCAAGATTCCGAAAGTGTTATGTCATTTACAGTCACTTACTGTCGATGTTAGGAAGGGTATATTTTGACAGGACAGTGCGATCGAAGCGTGCTTGAATACCGCGCAAAAGGAACCGTGCTTGAAGGTGAACGTTTGGTTTAACAAGCCATCTGGAGGAGCAAATCCAAGTCCCGTTACAGACCCTCTGTACGAAGACCGCAGCAGAAACGCCGATCTTTGAAGCAAGCTGGCTGCTTGCCTTTCGTTTTCACTATACTTTTCCTCCAAATTTGCAACTTGTCCTATAGGTATAGTGGGTTGTGTCCGCTTTGCATATTTTCCCTATATCCAATGCCCTCGGGGGCTGTTCATTTGTTCGGCTTTGACTGTTGCATATTGGATTGCGGCGCCGCTCCGTGTGTATTGCCTTACACAAGCTATTTTGTCAACTCAGTAAACATCATGTAATTTTCGCTGAAAGTCATTCAAGCTAATATTGCGCAAACTAACAACTTCTGGATGCCTCCGAATTCCTCCCCAGCTCCCCACGGAAGCTTGATCCGTCGGCTGCCTGCCCGCCTCAGTTTTGTGACACATGTTAGATGAAACGCCAACCCGGAAGGATTAGCAAGATAGGGTTCCAGTTTACCGTTGAACTCTATAGGAATGTGTTCAGGAGGGGTAGGAATTTCTCATTAGTGATCTCTCACACTATCAAGAGTGAACTCATAATGATTAAGTATCTTTCGTCCCTGCCTCTGTGTGGTCCTCGACTGACGTCAAACAAACCCGACGAGTTTTTCGTCACCACGTTGTTTGCATTTGACTTATGCGGTTTTGTGCATTATTACTGAGGCCATCCGTTACTATAATAGAAAGTCGTGATACACTGAGCAAGGCACCCGTTAAGCGACTAGATCAGAGGAGTAGATCTCAGTAACCATACATACCAGTGGAATAATTCTCGATGCTGGATTGCGCGCCTGAATACTACTGTTCAGCGCAAACCGAACAGATCTAAACTGGTAATGTATATTCATACATTTTGCCCAAACATTGTTTTCAATTCTTGATCACATTTGAACTAGACTGTTTTTAAGGCTTATTGTCAGTTCACCCTGTGAGTCCGCCACGATCTGATTTGGTTACTCAGGACAGCTTGTGGAACCCAAAGCTGTTGAATACCGAGATTCTATGCTGAAGCCCTGAATTTTAGTGGTATGGTGACCCTAGCTGCGAAACATTGAGAAGGTTAGGGCGCTGTCAGTTGTATCCAGACTTTCAGCAGTGCCGAGCCAAAATCAATAGCCAAATCCAAAACACAGCTTGGAAAATTAGACAATGCTGCATCATGAAGTCAACCAATGTACGAGCACAAGTGGACCTTAAATCTCCGAACACAAAAACTCAAAAAGGCCAATGTTACTGCAAACAAAAGCACGTGGTTTTCTAGCGTCCCAAAAGAATGAGCAAGTTATTAGCTTCAATACCTGTAGCCTTTCTTCAAGCATGACATGGAAAGATATGGAAGCCTTCGGGAAATAAATACGTCTTTGCCTGAATCGAGGCGCCCAAAGGATTGGAGACAAAATGTGAAAAACCTAACGATCCTCCAGGTGGGAGAATTTGCGAGATCTAAATTAAACGTCAATGAAAATGAAAGATCCAACGAGCCGTTCATACGGTACATAGTTTAAGCACGCTCTATTCCATAGATTTTGTCAGGCGAAAGAAAGTTAAAGAAGTTTCGGTCTCAATGGACAGTTACGGTCCTCCATCCCAGCAACGTAATTTATAGAAAGCATCTTAGCAGATTAACCTTTCCCCCGACTCTCTCGCCAGATTGCGGCAGAAAAAAACATTTATCACAGTCCACAAAGCCACAGAACTGAGCAGCATTCCTGTCTTCTGAGATACTGCATATGAAAGCGGTCCCTAACCATGAAATATATTATCTTCGCTCTCATGCATCTCCATACTTTGACTGATTATTTCTAGCTGTTTCTGTTTTGGGAATATGAATTTCACGACATAGGAAATCATCAGCAATGCAAACCAAATTATCACTCGTTTACCACATGTAAGACAGTACACAAAGCAGTTGGTGAGCCGTCTCGTTAGTGCAATATTGGCTGGATATTTTCCTTATCGCTCCGCAGTATATATAACCAATGGAATAGCCTCCAGGCTGCCCACTTGCGTCAACACTATCTTCTGTGGACGCGGCTGATCAAGAATGGATCATTCCATGTGCGGAGGCCGGCAACGCAACGGATTCATACTGCTCATCACCTAAAGAAATTTCTGAAATGATCTAGCTTAGTGACTTTCACGAAGGTTCCCTTGAAAGACTGCAAAACTGTCGCTTTCATTAGAAAACGGCGTGGACTTAACTTACGTACATTTAGCTTACCATCTCCAATCTGGAAGCTCCTCCATGTTATCCGATTGTCTTTGCCACAGGTTTGCGCTACCCCAGGCAGTTTGAGGCACGGTTAGATTCCCCGCATTTGACAGCGCACATAGATCGGGCGCATCAAACCAAAACGCTAACACGGTTAGCATTCTCTTAGTCGCTTTGGTCCCGCGTCCTCCATGTACTGGCCTCCTCATGCAGCATTTCACTGCTCCTATTTTTCTAATTCAAGAAGGAAATCACGCAATAAATACCTTTTAGTGGCCAAGGTCTGCAGACGTTTTGCGAGCAAATCCGCACTCTGCTCTCTTTCGGGGTGTGATACTGGCCTCTTTTGTTTGCACGCATCACGCCTGTCCATTTAGAGGAAAGGCGCTGTGTCTGTACCAGACGTGTCCATGGTTTAAACTTGTTCTTCATCAGATAATGGACGCACCTTTCGCCAGAAACCTCTTCTTTGTTGTTTACAACTGTCAGTTGAGTCACCTATATCAAGTAGCATTGCAAAGTTACATATTTTCTTTTCCTTCTCGTTTCTTACGCCGTTCACACACAACCACCCATCACATCACAGCCCATCAGTACTCATTTCCTGAATGGCCTTTTAGTATATTGTCCAACAGACCACACACATGCTGCCTCCGAATTTCCTTATCCTTTAGCCTTCGTGCTTCCTTTCGCTCCAAGTTATCAAATGGGTAATATTCATATCGTAATCTTTTCTGTCAGTCACCAGCGATAAAACACGAACGGATCCGTTTTGTTGGTGACAAATCATCCCTGCTTTCGACATGCATGTGTGGGTGCACGGCATTCGAGTAAAAAGTAGACAGCCGAACGTGATTGCATCTTTCCATTCCCATTGAAATTGCATTTTTATTGTTTTGTCACCGGTGTTATCGTCCGTCGTGACAAATGCACTGCATGTTCCCGGGCAGTTCCCCGGGAATACAGCTTTATCATCGCTACTGATAACAGAATATAAAGTGGACGAAAGTACCAACCTATTGCTATTGGTTTGAGAACTACTAGCTCAGGGTATTTCAAAATCACACGACTGGAATGTTTCTCTTTGTGCGTTCGAAATATATGTTTACCCAGTCTTCCTTCATGCTGGTATTGCGACATTGCTATATCAAATTTTTGTTGAGGGGATAGCATAACTAGTCGCATGAGCCTATTTCTGTGCAGTTCAGGTTATACCTTATGCAAAACACTGAAAGACCAGAGTGGCCCCCGGATGGATGCATTGCCAACGAATTTTTCTCGGTCTACAAAATGAAAGACTGTTTGAATTTCTTTTATTTCCGATAGACAATGCATTTCTCGAATGCCAAGATACTGAGATTAGTGAGCACCCGTGCGAAATCCAGATCAGGAGGCAGAACGTTGTGGCTGCTTTAACTTGGCAGATCTTCCGCTGCCACAGATCAAATGCAAAGCTGGTGCCTACTTTTCAGCAATTCCACCTTTGGTGTTTGAAGCTTGACTATAAGCCTTGTTTCCAATTAGAGCGTCGCGCAAGACCATACATTTGCATTATGTCGGAAACCCACACCACCGGTAATCCTGGGAACATATTCGTCAGGCCATTTGGCACCGAGGATGTCATATCTTGTGCCAGCGATTTCGGCACATGCTGCAATGAAATACCTGCATAAACGCTCTTCAAGAGCAAACCTCTATCAAAATCCTAACTGGGATTATCGTATTTCATTCAAAGTGACTGTTGCACGGGGGCTTCCCGCTTGAGGTTCAAAAGCGGTAAAACATCCAACGTTAAGCAGAAAATTGGACAATCTCTGAAATCACGTTTGGCCTGTCTTTCGTCAACTGAACTGGTTGTTGACCGCAAGATTTGAACTTTTCCAGTGGTCTTGAAACTTTTCCACTTGAAATAGTGAAGAAAAGTTGCTTTTTCCGCTTAAGATCCTATGCAACACTGCCACATCCTCTAAGAGTGCAAATTTCAGGGTACTTAATCCGCATTAGCGCAAGCGACAATGGATCGGGCGAAGCTTAATCTATCTGCTTGAGCCTGCCCATCAAGAACGAGGAGCGAGCGTGCCAAGTTAATTGCTTTAGACAAGGGGAAACACTCAGGTCAAAAACGCCGAGGGGCATGCACTCTTAGATTCCTGGATCAAGAGGACGTTAACGTATGTCCCCTGCCAAACGGTAGCTAGCAAACTGCTTTTCGCAGTCTTTTAATTGGTAAGTAGTAAATTTTCATCCCTCGTCGCAGAATATTTTCAGGCATTCTATGGCACCTACATTCAAAATTTACTAGAATACCGTAACCTAATTTTACACTGTTCACCAAATCTCGCAGACTTCGCAGCCCTCCGATGTTCAGTAACGTCAAACTATTTGAATTTCATGATCAATCTGTTTTCCACAGTTCCGGTGGATATTTTTCAAGTGATCCAGACTGAACACATCCAGAGGCCACCCCAAAGCGTTTTCAGGCATTGTCTTAGAATGAACGTGCGAGAACATTCTTCACCCATTGATTAGTCTCTTTGTGGAATGGTTTATTTCTAGAAATTATGAAGGTAAGGAACAAAGAAACCTTCAAACTGCAGTCACAGATATTTGGAACTTGTTTTTCCTAGTGCATTGACGTCCTACTGAAATAAGACAAAGATAAATGACAAACAAAAACAAGAAATGCTTTTGCAGAAAACTCAATCAGAGCGCTGACGGGAACTCGGCAAAGCGAACCTACAATCATTCTGTCGCGCAAAATCTGTTTGCTTTGGACTCCGTTTTTGTTCGTGCTCATAACATGATTGTTTTATCAGAATACGTCTCATTCAAGGAACGTCATTATGGGAAGAGTCAACCGGGACTAAAGCCGAATCTAGCTTCTTCACACCCCTGCGCCATGTGGTAGCCTGACCACTACGCCGCTTCTTCGAACCTTGTCCAGCACGTGCTAAAAGAGCACGAGAAAGGGAGGATGTACAGGCGTACGCAGCACGTGTCCAACCCACCGAAGACGACGTAGGGCGATTATCTCAGTCAAAGGACGATTGTATGTAACCAACACACGGCGACGCACCCAGTCATTGCCAGCCCAATGTTCCCACTGGGCTGTAGCAAGGCTTCGGATTGACCGGCGGTCGAACACAATTCGCCCAGCATCTTCATTGCGGATAGGAAACCCTAAAGCATATCCTAAAACTAGACCTGCGCTACACCGCTCCTAGCAGTTTAGTTAAATAGGTTGTATTTTGTAATAGTCTTAACACCATTAGCGCTTTTTCCTGGTCAAACAGTTGGCCAAATATTTCTGGACATCTTATTTGGAGCTGGTCCCCGCGTAAAAATTCTGCTGATTTTCTACTTGTGATCTAATTGTAACACTCAGAGCTTTGACACGGCGCTCTAATAAACGCCTGTTTATTGTAAACCGTAAGCAACATCGATTTATCTCTCTTATTACGATTAATTGCACAAAGCGGCTTGTCTGCTGATTTTCTCGTTTACTAGTCCCGTCATTTATCGTCACTTCCTAGTCGCCCAAAATCAACGCGACATATAAGCTGCTAGATATTCTTCCCGTATTGACACATTTCCGCAGTTTCCGACCATCCTCCTTAGCGTTCGTCTGAATTAGCCGGTTTTTATACTCTCTCTTATTTACGTACTGCCTAAAACATTTTTGACGTAGATAAAGCCTTCCTCTTCATATAAATTGTCAGAGTGTTCCATTTCTATCTGATTATATTTTGAATAACCACTGACCGCCAACATACTACTATTGATACAATCCCAATTTAGATAACGACTCCATAGATCGGTCCAAAACCTCTCTCCCAGTTTCCACTATACGATCTGACAAAACTTTTGGCACTCCTAGCTGAATCCTTTATAACATAACCATACAGCTATACACATCGCCCCACTTTGCTAAAATGGTGATCCCCAGGCCTAAACTTGTCAAGGTCGTAACAGCCAGAAGCACCTTGGCCAAGCCCTCACAACCCATTCGCTGGCATCCAGCGTGCACTATTAGTGTCACAGACGTGTTCATGTAGACTAATAATAAAGTACGAAAATTGGAGCAAGGGATTCATGAGACAAACAACAAAAGGAAAGCCGCTTCCTCTTACCTACCTAACTGAGACGCCCGAAAATCGAACATCTCGCTGGTTTCTGTCGGGCTATGGACTCAATATCATCAGAAATTAAGCAGTAAAATCTAAGATAGTCTGATGCTGTAGTTTACAAAGTCTCTGACCGCATTCCACTAGACTGATTCAAAAACACTGTCCTCTCTGCTTGCAATATGACAGGACAACTCTTCCACAGTTTATGATTACTTAAACGAATGTTAAGCAGATCATGTCCTGTATCGTTCCAGTTCCTCATCCCCGCTGCTGCAGATCAGTTTTTGAGGTGTGAAGCTAAGACAGCCTCAACTACCCTGTTCAGGTCCATAAATGTTACCCCTGATAAAACCCTTATTCAATGAGAGGCCTTCAGACTGTATGCAAGTGAGAACTCAAAACGGTTCTACCAAAAGTAAATTCTCCCGGGCTACCCGGCACAGCTAGGAGCTTGGTACCTAAACCGGTCCCTGTGACCCCACCACAGCCACAGGAAAGTGTTGACTTAGACAGCTCTTTACCGCCTACTTTGCCACGGCCATCCCGGAAACGCCCGCATATAAATCCCTCAACTACGACTTTCTCCGTGGGCCTCAATGACCTCTCTTCTCCCCGCGAAGCAAAAATTTCTAGCACCAATCAAAATTCGCCCTGCCCTATCTAGACCCTTAAGACAACAGTTGCTGATGGTAAACATGCGCTTACACGCTTAACAAGCAACACACTACTCCCCGAGGGAACAACGCCAGGGTTATTAACCCGGCGACCAAAATACTCCGACCCTACTCTATTCCATCCCATTGTTAGTCCTATTATTCCGTTTCCCCAACTCCCTGATTGCTATCGCGCTGACTTTCTATTGCCCGCCGTTCGCTTCACGGAGACCAAAAGGTCAATGCGGGGAGTTTTTCCGAGCCGGAAGAAAACCGTATACTTGCACCATAGATCTAAATGACCTAGTGATGCGTAAGCTGTTCCCCGCCAATGTCCTTCGCAATTGCGTCAGATTTCCCAAGACAGTCGTCTCTGGCCTCTATTAAGCATACCTACACGGTCATATCGGCACTACCACCAATTTCCGCTTACCGGCGTCTCGACCCAAACAGAAGGACCGAGCCCCATTCCATTAATGTCTCTTTTTCCATCACGCCTACCCAGCCAGAAAAGCCCCTCTTCCTCCCGCCCACCGGAACCATCACCGCAACCTCTTTCTTCTTACCCAAACCCACTACCTTTCTGCCTCCCTCCGCGCTGTTCCCTCCAGCACTTCGAGTTACTCCATGCTATACGCCCTCGGTCTCCCTCATCTCCACCTTCTCCTGTCGCATCTCATTCAACGCCCACTAAAATAGAATTAATTCCATCTGTTTTCCCAACTATTCCCACTACAATTAACTCACCACGCACCGTCTCTCTATCTTTGCAACACTACCACTCACCCCGAAACATGCCCGTCCCTTTCGCGCTAATTAACTGTGGTTCAATCCTAAATAAATTCACTCACTAAAGAAAATTGCTGCGTCTTCCAACCCGGATATAATCTTTATCACTGAGTCTTGGCTTACTGAGGATACACCTAATAGTGCGACTTCTCTTGCGGGAGACCAATCCTTTGTAAGTACTAGAAACGACCAACGTGGGGGCGGTTTCCTTGTTTATGTAAGGCAAGGCCCATCAGTCTCCGTTCGTACGCATACTGCACTCGAACCGATCCAAGAATCGGTATAGCTCACTATGAAGGTCTCGTCCTGCTATCCATACTGCCTGTATCTATCGCCCTCCAGCTCTTACTGAAATTAAGCTCGCCATCTTAACAAACGCATTTGACTACCTTGCATTCCACCCATCAACATCAGAAATCATTGTCAGATATTTCGATCTCCCTGGCGTAACTTGGTCCACGGCTACGGCTCCACCAAGCCTAACATCGTCCGTCTCCCATCTACATCATGGGGGTTGGGTACAGCTTGTAGCGTCACCCACGGGAAATAGTAATATATTAGATCTAATCTTTACACATACTGATCATCACATCTTGGTTCATGTCGGAAATAAATTTCCATGGAGCGACCACAGGGTAGTTCACAGAGGAATCCATGTCCATGCCCCCCTCCCTAACCGTGCTATTGACACAACTCGTCCACCCTATCTTTGCTGGCAGCAATTTCCCTCCCTGTTACGCCAACTTGACTGGGAAGGCTTTTTCTTAGCGACTGACCCGCAGACGGCTGCAGATAAATTTTGTCGCCACATGGCCAGCTGCATCTCGAAAGTGACCATTATAGAAGGAATGAACAAAAAAAGACTTCACAACTTGCCTCCCTAAAAGCGAAATATGCTAATTTGCAACGGCACTTTTCCTTGACACATGACTTTTCTAAACCTATTATTCTGCACCATCTGTCCAACACTATCTCTCGCCTAAATGAATCTCTCCTTCAGAAAAAGAAGCTAGGGCAGCAAGACATAAAAATCACCTCATGTCACCGTCAAAACTGTACAAATTAAGATGCCATGATTGCAAAACATCTGCGAACTTCTTAGTTTTGCCTAACGGTGAGTCTGCGACAAATCCAAAAAACGTAGCTGAGGTGTTCAATCAATATTTCAACCCTGTATGGCCCACACTGCAATCCGCAACCCACCCAAACTACAGAATAAGGATAACTCTACCTTACCCTCCGTGTCCTTTGATGTTTAGACTATTAAACGACATTTAACCAATTTCAAACCAGGGTCTTACCAAGGCCCTGATGGCATTCCTCCATCAGCTGTTCTTATTTGTGGCCCTGACCTACCTTTGCTACTGCTCAACCTCTTCACACTCTCAGTTAACTCTGGTGCAATTCCGGTCAACTGGAAGCATCTGTAATAACCCCTTTCCATAAGAAGAGGTCTCTGCATGATGTGTCCAGTTAACATCCCGTCAACCACACGCCTGTTACCTCCAGGGTTATACAGAAGGTGGGAAAACGATCCATCGTGGACCACCTTTTGGCCTCCAACCTCCTTAGCCTCAAACGACACGGATTTATCCAATCTTGTTCTTGCTCCACCTGTCAATTTGACTTCCTGACCCTACTAACTAATCTAGCAAACAGGGATATGGCATTCGCAGTCATCTACCTCTAAGGTCTAAGGCCGTTGACCGTGTCCCTCATCTGCATCTTTTATCCAAAGTAAGCTCCCTTGGCATCACCGATCCTATACTATCCTGGCTCCCTTCTTACTCAATCTGAAGGCGCAGGAGAATCTAGTATACCAGCTTCATATGGACAACACCACATATACGACCTTTATCTCTCAGAGACTCGGGAGTACGAAGTTTGGTTAAGCGAAAACACGACAAGGCGTTGACGATGACGGAGCCCAGCGTACAGATCTGTGTTTTACGGCATAAACCACCATCCTCCGTGTGCTTGCTTATCATCTCTTTTGTTTCTTTAGTCTGTGCGAAAACCCAAATGACTGCAACAGGTTTGCTTCAGTGTCTACGACCGTAAGAAAAACAGACCGTCACCAGCATTTGCAAAAAAAACAACACGGAAAATTAATGGCAGGCGGAGGAACTATGGAGAGTACCTATGTTGGATCAACCCTTCCCCTGTTAGAAAAAACGGGAAAAAGTCTCCGCTGGATTACGTTGCCCCTAGCAACCAAAGCCCGCTCGGGCTGCGAAGGCATGGGCCGCATTCTACAATGGATATGTATGCCATCAGCCCAGACTTGACCCTGCAAAATGGGAAACCCCACATCGCCCTTGTTCGGTAGATAAGCCTTTGGCTGCTTGGTTGGACGGTCTGGGAAAGTATTTCATCGGATTATCCACTTATGCCTAACCGCCCACCCATCTATTTTTGACATGCCCCTGTTCCCCCAACCGCACACCTGGTACGTATGCTGACGTCTATAACAACTGCCGCCGTTCTTCTTTAATTATTCATGCCAGCTTACTGAAATACTAATGTGGTACAATTCGCTATCGTCCTGTACAAACACAAATCACCGATCCGAATATTCTTATGCTTCTCTCTTCTCTTCTTTTTATGGCTTCTCGTGACAAATCCTGTTCTAGCATCCAGCCCACACTGCCATCCGCGACCTATTCAGTTATACCCCTTCTTGGTAACTGGAAGTAGTAAACATCGACGGAAGATCACATGTTCAGTTATAGCTGACTCCCTGCAGCATGTACATCGGGCCCATAGACCAGAAGAGATCCACAAACAGAACAAATAGTGACTTTATTCCCGAACCGTTGCACTGGCCGTCCTATCAGTCCACTGTAATCTGCATCTGCGAAGGTATCGGAAGATGAATAGGAACGCGTTTCAACAGGGACCATAAAGCACAAGACAGTCTGAGCCTAATGCTCTATAGATAGAAAGCAGCCAATGTTTGCCGCACACGCCCCGTCAACGGTAACTACCCCCTGCGCCATTCATGACAGTTGTGTGGTCCCTGTAATCTTCGTAAGAAACTGACTGTTATCACTGTTCCCATTTTTGTTTACTCACCTTAACACCAGCTGGAACAAATTCCAGACCGCCCCTCTCCGGCTCCTTTCTAGGCTCGCCAATGAACACAGATGCAACGTAAACTATTGCCGAAAGCTTCACTTCATCCTTTGCGCTGGTTGTCTGTCCCCGTTAGGAAGCCGCTATCCTGCTATCCAGTACCTGGCAGCGTGACCCTGAGACAAGCCAAGCCACACTGATGACCACCTCGGGTGCCTCATTTCAGATGGACTATCACGATTGTCCACACCGATACTAACTACTGAAATGCCGCGCAACCGCCCAACCTCAAAACCCGTGCCAACACAGAACACCATAATCTCCAATATTAAACAACGACAACACAGGTCATTCGTGGCAAGTGTATTTAAGGATTGATTGTAAATCTTACGCGTACTCATTTACTTCCCGCCACACACCAAAAGCCGTTTCCAGCCGCACTAGCCCAGTGACCATTTTGTTGTAAGTTCCATTGTCCCTCTGTCCACAATTTTTCATTTATTTTCGTCCCGTAAGTTGTTTGATGAAACCTTAAAGGTTTCCTTCTGTTCCATTTTGTGCATTATTTTGCTTCTTGAATGTTGTTGATTACCACTCTCCATCCACCTCATATGATATCCAGTGTGATTTCGATTCTTCTCCGTCCCGTTATTACATCCATATTGATCTTCATCCTTACCATTTTACCCTCCTGAATTTTGATGAAACCGGCCAATTGGCAACACCAACCATTTCTTCCCAGCCGAATTATGCGCCGGCGATGCGCACCTTTGATGCGTTTAAACATGGATTCACTTGCGGTGCGGGACTCAGAGTCAGCCCCAGAAAGTTTTTGCAATGGATTATCTAGCTCCGATTCAAAGCTCAAAAACTCGTGATTAACCCACCTTATTGCAGGTTATGCTTATGAGAGCACAAACGCTGCCTCTTCACGACTAAAGTTTTCTTTCACCATTTCTACTGCGCCATCTCTGTATAAAATTGATCTTGCTTTGCACATAACTTTCGAAATACGAGAAGTATTCCCAGTATTATTATTATTGTTATTATTATTATTATTGTTATCATTATCATTATAACACTACCAACTGTGGCGTTGTCAACTCTTCCGTTGAGGGAATGCTGAATATCACAGCGACTCCACAAATGTCCCAGTTTTGGGAAAGCTGCTCTGGCATTCACAACTGGTAATGAGACCTTCACAACAACACCGCCAGGTCTGATTAGAATCTCGAGGCAACTGAAGCCAATAACTACCTCCAACCGATCACCACAAACGGTACGTCCAGGCACAGGATCCTGCCAGTCTTGAAGATATCCCTTAGATTTTGAGAGTGCAAAGCACTTACCGTACCTAGATACTTCAACCGCGCGTTGAATTGCCTGTATATCGTCACTCACCAACGCGATATCTGCGGCATACTGTAGATCAGAACTGTTCCCTTGCAAATGATCGGATATAGCGTTCTGCGGATATCATCCATGGGAAAGCTGAAGGGAAACCGGGTTAAAGGACGGCGAATACATTCTTTATAAGCTACCGGTCTTCATTGGTTTTGGGCGTAGAGGCAATTCTAGCCTTTCAGCCATTGCGCCTGAAAGGATTAACAGGCGTATTTGATCAGATAGCTTATCACACTCCAACCGACGCTGCAGCGTGCATTTGGATTGCCTGCTAAATCATATAGTTAGCTGGGTGCAAGCTAACACGTGGTCCGAATGGAGGAGAGTGCTCCGGCAATATTGCAGGCAGCCTTGCTGTTTGTAGCCAATAGCAGTGTGGCCGATTTGGGTCCAAAGTTGACTCGAAGGGAGCGGATGCCGGGTGATGTGCCGGCGGTTAGAACTTCCGAAGCTTACAATAGCGAGAAACAATTAGTGGTCTCAGCACAAAGCCAGCAACCGTCCCCGTTTTCAGAACGATAGGAATCGAGAGCAAAAGGGTCCCTTAGATGCGCATTATTCGAGGACAGCTGACCTGTTGTTACGTTCATGTCCCCAGCAAAAATTACAATGTCGCCCAGTCTTGCTGTGCATAAAAGGTCATGCAGCTTCTGATAGAAAATATACTTCACTGTTCCTGAGCTGTAATCTATTGACGCGTACGCTGAGAATACAAATAAATTGCCTCTGTCAGAACGGCGGCCATTTACACTGCATGAACCTCCCAGTCTTACCGCGCATACTAGGCTGTCGACTGGGATCCATTCAAGTAGTGTAGCCCCAGCCCCCCCAATGATAGGCATGTCAACGCCAGCAGCACCAAAGGCTCAGTTGTCCACTATTGTAATACCTAGTCTCCCAGTCCTCAATGGGTCCTTTACTCGGGGATGCATCTTTAGCATATGCGCAGCCAAATGCAGATCGCAACACAACAGAATCATGCCAGACGTGCCGGTGATCGATTGATCGATTCATACGCATACTTCAGGATCGCTTGTCGAATCCGCCGGACATGACAAATGACAATGGCAACACTTAGTTGATTAGTCACACTAACCATGACGCCGTGCCGCCACCGGGATCTTCGGTTAATTCATAGGAAGATGGCTGGCTAATCAAAACCCATAACGCCATTGATAACGCCGGTTTCAGTGGCTCTGTAATTCAAGGCCAAAAAAGGAAGAAATATCGAAAGCGACAGATCGTTTTTACCTGTCACCATCATCTTCATCATGGTTAATTTAAACAAGCCAAGGCTAAATCCAACGGACAGTAACATATCCCTAAGGTTAGGTAGGTCTACAAAAAGTGTGAATATCCAAAACAATGAGCGGACCTACACAGGCGGGAAAACAAAATGCTGCTGCAGCCAACACAGGGAACATAGTCTTATTGTACAAGCGAACATTTTCAATTATTCTGATTCGATAAAAAATGACAACACAATCGACACTGTTCGCGGTGCATTGTCACCTTCTTCAATGTCTCCAGCCACTAAGTTGACGAGTCTTTCGAACTCCAAACACGAAGACGTGGGACAAGTACTTTACCAATGTTCGCTGTACATTTTTGCACCCCGCGTTGCTGTGCCATCT
>LUCM01006492.1:0-34997 GCA_008360955.1 Fasciolopsis buskii
GCAGCGGTCAGTGAGGCTTGCCTTGCTGTTTAACGCTGAACCATGATGACGATGATGATGATGATGTTGATGAGGATGATGATGACGATGATGATGACGATGATGATAATGATGATGATGAAACGCAGGCAATGCTCAAGGAAATTGGTGATCGTGCACGAAACCTATCTTTCGCCCAAACTCGATGGTTTCTGCCGCTGTGGAGTAACTCGTATAACATCGCCTACTCGTCCTTTCTGATAAAACCGGGATGGACAGCTCGTTTTGTCAAATATTTTTAGATGTGTTCATTGGGATCGCGACGTTTTGTCTGCTTTATCCTGGGCACCGAGCATATTACGGATTTACGGATTTTTACACTTTTACAGATCTATATCGAGATTTAGTCTCGCCAAACCTGGGCCTTGGACTGAAGGTAGAAACATGGCGCCACGGAGACAGCGAGCCATCAATATGCAAAAATGGTCAACCGTGGGTAAGTGATAATAATTGTAGTGTCATTGATCTTTACTGTTACGCGGCTGTCTCCTACTTTAGTGTTGGTTAGTTTAATGAATACCAAACGTCGTCAGCGGCGCAGGCTGCTCTCGAATTTTTTTCACAGCAAATATCGTTGTTTGACTGAAAATCTAGGTGCTACACATTTTTCTCCATGGCGCTGTCCCACAGTCAGTAAAACGGCAGGGTTGTTTTCACCGAACTGGAGGGCAAAGCACTGAAGAAAGTCCCGTGTTTGGGAGCCCTGGAACTTGGGTGAACTAATGCGATGGCGAAAAATTGCTCAGCTTCACAGCACTGCAATAGTTACACATATTTCTGTGGTAAGTAAGTTCTTTTTCCCCTCTGTCGACTACTTATGCTTTCAATGACCAAGTTTCAGACTCGCGAGCTAATGCAGGGACGGATAGCGGCATAAAGATTGTAAATCTTGTTACGGACGTAAAGTTCGTGGTTTTATTTCAGAAGTTTTTACCCGAATTTTTCTTCCTCTTGGTTCATACAACCCAGTCGGATAAAGTACAGAATATGCAATCTTGGGTCAGTTCACATTCCGTCCGCTGCCAACATTTCTTACGGTTGGATTACTCGGTTTTCGATGAATTGCCAATCCACGTGGGTGTATGTATGTAGCCAAGTGAAAGGTCAACAGATTAAGAATGTTCTTTGGATCTTGGGTTGTTTTTGTTTGGAAAGAGAAAAGCGATGAACCACATTGAGGGTGAAAACATGGGTGAAGGTTCTTTTCATGCTGTCTCAACGGAATAAATATCGGATAACCCCTAGAGAGGAACCGTACAGTGAAATTGGCCAAAGTGCTTCACCTAAAATGAGACTGCACATAACTGAAATAATTGCGAATTTCCTCCCGTTCCATTACATCGCAGTCACTCATGCGACCCATATTAGTAATGCGATTTCCCAGCTGTCCACAAGCAGAGTACTAAACCACTGTAGATTTTAAACTAAAGTGGAGGCAAAGTTGTACACCTCGAGGGCATGTTTCTGAATTTGGAAATTGTCCGGAAGTTGAAAATCTCAATTTGCCACTTCCAGAATTATCTAAATAACCAAACTGAAAGATTTCAATCTCGAGAATAAGGACAAGATGTTCACTGAAGAATCTGGATATCACTCTGGACAGACGATATAAATTTTGACGTCCAAGCCTTAAAATCGATCACGTGAATTCCCTCGATAGACTTATAAATTTCTTGCGAAAGGATCAAACAATGTATTCTGAGATGTGGAACACTTGGCCGTGGGCAAGTAGTAGGCGTCCTTGCGTTTATACACCAATGCCCTCGGCTCGGACCCGGGCACCGTTAGCCGCCACAATTTAGCAGTCTACGACTAGCCGTTGTTCTGTTTTTGTATGCTGTGTCGCTAGGTCCTCAAAATCAAAGGAGATGATCTTCTCGTGGGTCTAAAACTGGATTCCTTGGCTGTTAAAAACTTAACATGCAAGGTAAAATACCGAAAAGGTTTCTTAACCCGGTAGGAGTCGGCGACTTTTTGCTTAGTTCATGCACGTTTTGATTGAGGTTAGGCGTTATGAATGGAGGCACGCAAGCCGTCACACCACGTCAAGGTGTAGTCTCGTTGTGACAGTGACTCATTTTGCATCAGTGTATTATGATTCTGGCGACTACCTCATGGCACCGCCTACTCAATATGGGGGTGAACAAGAAATGCCGAAAAATGAACTTGAAGGTAATAAGCTAGGGTACTTTATGGGAGGAGTTCTTTCAGATGAAACACTGATTTAGTGATCGAAATTTCTAGTGAAAGAACCGAGGAAAAATATGGATTATATATCTACATGTAATTCACCTGCTGTGTGTTATGTAACGTGTTTGTGGGCCAACCAAGCGCGTTCACTGATGCGTCTAGAGAGGACGCTCGACTATCTGAGTTCAGTGGTAGCGTAAGTTTAGTTTTTTTGAAGTACTACGTTGCTATTTTTGGTAAGCTGCCAAAAACCTCCTTTTGGATCCATAATTTGCTGACTTAGATGGACCGTAGCAGTTAACAAGGATTTCCATCACTTATCTTGAATCGTTTGATGTGAAATTCGTTCATTATGTAATTTCTATTTGTTATCCTCATAAAATAATGTACATCGTTTTAGGGAAACGAGATCCAGCTCTGGCCGTTAATTACCATTCTGACTGCAAATTGAGGACAGTGGCAGGCAATTAGTGTTTGTGTTCCATGGTAGCGAAAAGTCCCGTTGATCAACAAACGTATGTGGTCGACCAGTAATGGGAATTTTGGTTTGATTCATGTTTCCCGATTACGCTATACCACAAAGTTCATACAAATGGGTAGAAATACTACCCGAAGAGATGAACGGCCATACAGTAGGGTTGCCCAATTCACTATTGCGAAACATGGAGGCAGGGTGCATTTTTCGAACTGTTTGGACTCGTCATCAGCAGTGTTTATCCACCGCTCCCGAACATGAACGCGCACTTAGAGTGAACGATTGCGGATAGAACACCGTAGCAATTGGGCTGTCCAAGATGACCCTGAACTTCATCGTTGTATGAAATGGCACCCGTCCCAATTCGAGTGTGACCGGTATGCACCGCTGTTGATTTCAACCCAAGTAAGTATTAGCATTATTCCATAGGTTGAATGGGTTTCCAGCCTTTTCATCAAATTTGTGAATCCGAAATCCTGATAACGTCAATATGAAGATGAAATTTAGAAAAAACATTTTTCACCAGGCAAACATTTCGGCAGTTCTACCAATACATTCGTCGAATCAACAAGTAGTCAGGCAAAATATGACGAAGTAATGTTGGTGAGCAGGCGAAAGAGCAAATAGCCATTTGAACTTCCAGTGTGCACAAGATCAAGATGCTGTTTTTGCGATTCCATTGTGCAGGGGACAGAGTTTAGATGCATTTCAGAAGTGAACTCTCCCTTGCTTCGAAGTGTCTGCCTACAGTGGTATTTTCAAGCGCGTCTTTAAATAGGCGGCTGGTACATTTCGACTTCCTGCTTTGTGGATCTTAGTAATTGAGAATTCCTCTTCTACGAGCCAGGGAAAATAACTGGAGAGCAGTGCAACCAGTGGGAAGAGTGCAGCACATGGAGTAACATTTAAAAATTTGCCACAGGGTAACTGAGTGCAATGGTTATCGGGTGGAGAAGATAGAGTCCGAATTCTCTGAAGTGATTTTTAAACCATTGAGTCCCGTTTATCCAATTTATCAAGGCAGAAAGAAGACGTATATCGCGAAATGCAGGCATTTCGTTCACTCTTCTCGATCGTGAACGTAAAACATTGCAATTTGTACACAGTAGGTTTTGAAGAACATAGTGGATTGAAGTCTCATATCTGCGGTTGCCGATAAGGCGGAATGACAGGCGGGAGAATGCCATGTGGGTTAATGCAAAGGTAGACTGATACTCAGGGTCAGCGGTTTCTCTGCGCAAAACGGTGGCTTATGCAGGCTGATAAGGATAGCCCCACCGAATGTCAGTAGTTTGAGGTCTGTATTGCGCACTAGTAGTTTGAAAGATTGGGTTATGTCAACTTTGTGGCCCGATGCGACCAGGTGCTTCGCCATCGGAGGGGTCGGAGATTTTGTATCAGAGTACAAGGTCACAGAGGATTGCATAATCGATTTTGCCAACCATTTCGATATGTGTTCTGACACTCGTTCAGTCAAGCAGCGATCCGTTTTGCCTATGTATGCGTCACCGCAACTGCAAGTGAACTGGTAGATAACGAGTGTGACATTTGGATCAGCAAGACAGCTTGAGTAGTTTTGCGACCTTAACCTCTTAGTTCTTTGTACTAGATGCAACTGTGCTGCTGTATACGTAGGTCTGATGACCGATTTAGGATTTCTATTAATTTGGTTAAATAAATGAACACCTTTAAATGTGAAGGCAATAAAAACCTGCTTCTTTTCTACAGCGATCGGCTTTTCATATGGCTTCCTCTGCTTCGGATGCTGTTCGACGAAACTTTCCGGATAATCGTTGGCTAGCAAAGTCTGTTTTATGAACTTTTATTCTTGTACTTGATCATTGGTGCAGATCTTCTGCATTCTGTAGAAGAGTTAGAATTAATCCCCGCTTGAATGCCACTGGTGCAGGACTAGGGAATTGTAGGTAACTTCCACCCCAAGTGGCCTTACGGTAGATGTTTCATCGAGACGCTTGGTTAATAAAATATCTAAAAAAGTAAATGGTTGTCTCCTCGTGAGAAACAGAAAGGTTGGGTTGGGTAGAATTCAGTGTGTTGATTAAAGGGGTAAAATGTTCTTCATCATAATAAATTAAGGTGTCCTCAAGGTAACGTTTATAAAGGGAAAATTTCAAATTACTGTCAAGGGCTTTTGTTCGATCATACCTAAGAAACCATCTGCCAAGGTTGGACCCGAAGGACTTCCCATGGCCACATCATCAATTTGTTTAGACGCTTTCCCCTCTCAATTAAGGCGGGCGTTCTCGGCACATAAAAGAATAAGGTCTTTAATGTACTCATTGGTAATGGGTAATTGAAAATTCTGTGAGGAAATACAATCACAAAAAAATCAACTGTTTCACGAAGTGTTACTTTTGTAAAAAGGGAATCAACATCAGCTGAGTACACATTGTTAAAATTCACTGAGAAGCTGTTGAGCAAAATAAATCCTTTAAGCAAAATGGGGTTAGCTGTCTTTGAATGCGGGAAATATATCCACAAACCATCGAGCAGTTTTATGATACGCTAAGTTTTGCATGCATAAAATTGGTTTAACATGGAATTCCGGATATGTGAATTTTCGGTGACCCTCGCTGATAGGGCGTTTGTGTTGCCATTGGTTTCAACTCGTTATACCAGTTCTCGGATGCAAAACCGTGCAAGACTAGAAATTGAAGCTGTCTTGATACCTGTTTCTCTATTGGGATGTTTTTCGGAGTATATTATGGTTTGAATCGTTGCACATCGTTCAGTATTTTGTTTATCTTTTCCATTAATTCCATCTTGTTCATGATCCTTTATCCTGTCGGAGAATCAACGATTTGTCCGTCTGTTTCTGCCTGGAACTTGTGTGAGCCAAGGTAAATTACATGATAAGGTAACACTGAAATGTTTGGCCCCTTGGTGATATTGGTGTTTGTTGTTTGCCGAGAACGGGGAAAAAACTGAAGAAACCTCCTGACATTGAGATTTTATTGTATTGTATAGACTTTTGCTTACGATCAATAGTGTCGCGTTTCAGTCGAAAAATGTGAGGGTAAAAATAAAATAGGGGTGAAAATATAAACGAATAAAATAAAAATGCACTCATCGCCTCGTAAAAAAATACAAAAGAATTCACTCAGGAATAATCATAACACATTACGACAGAAATTCGGCTGAAACCTGGTCACGATTTGTCAAAATTCGCCCTAAATGAGGGACAGTGTGGTCCCTATAGATATTGATTCTAGACGGCATGAAGCGAAAAGCAGATCGTGTCGAAATATGAGAGCGACACTTTGAAAGATCGTTGTGCGGAGGATGCGTGGAATATGAAAGAATTTGGTGAGCAAATTTCTCACATGCTGATGAGTGCTGATCACATAGATAAAAGGACAATTCAATTAGTGGTACGAAGTGCATCCGGCTAATAATTGATAGCCTCCGGCGAACAATTTTAAAGTCTTTTTTAAGTAAACCTGGAAAAATGACGGGAGAACAGTAAAGAAGGATTAAAAAACACATTGGTGTACAAATGGGGAGATGGTGCTTTGTTTCACCTTGTAGTGCCGAAGCTTCCTGATTTGAAATGTTGACCGTCGGAGTTTTTACACAGGTATAAATGTGAGTAGTCCACTTCAGATTTTTATCAATAGATATTTCACAGAATCAACCCTGGTAAGAGTTTTTGAGTTGATGCAAGACGTTTCGGATGAGTAGGCTGACCGAGAACGAGAGAGAGAACAGACATTCGAAACATTTAGATGTATTGAGATTTAAACCAGCTAATGTAGAGGAATTGTAAACAGAAGATAGCTTGTCAAAAAAACTTTGAAAATCATCGTTGTTCGAAACGGCTTGAGAGAGGGCAGCATCATCGGTGTACAGATAACAGGGTGAGCTGGTTCATAAATCGCTGATGCAAGTAGAGAAGGGAAACGGTGAAAGAACGGCACCCTGTAGCAAGCCTGAATTGTTGATCACCGTTTTGAAGTTATATCGTCCGTTCGTGTGCACTGGGTTCGGTTAGTAGAGTGATCAGACAGCCATGCTAATAAAGGTGTGTTTGCAGTTTGTGGAGCAGGAGAGACCTTGGGATTGAGTCAAATGCCCACGAACAGTCGAGGAAGGCGCAACTCACAGCATTGGGACGGAGGGTAGTACGAAGAGAAGTAACATTTATTGATTATCAACGTATACTCACAATGGTTCATTCATTTGATCGATCACGGACGATGGAAACACACTAGGAAATGTGTTAAATTCGAATGATGTTTCAGTGATACTAGGTAAACCTTCCCGTTAAAGGAAACCCACGCAAAAAATGCGGTTCGTATTCTGTGATATGGAAGCTAATTAATTACTCGTTAACTACAGCAGTTGATTTATCTGAAGTGTCATTTATAAAACTGACAAAATCTAGATTGCGGTCACTGGTGGGATGATTGTCCAGGTACGAATTAAATCTGTTCATCGGGAATTCTCCCGTTATCAGGACTATTAAAGCGTGATGATCTCTGGATTGTTTGTCCCATTACCTTTCAGTTATTGGTGCACACAAAATATCCAAGTCAAATTTAATGGGCAGGTTTATCGTCAAAAAATGGCAACAATAGGATTGCTTCTGGGGCCCCTATTGGCCGACGCCTTTATGGCGAAATTTGAAAATACACCATTACGGACACTGGACAGTTTACGCGTTATGTCTACGACATCATTTGCATGGTAGGTGATAATGTCGATATCACACACACGCTGCAGGAAAACTTCAAATTTTGTTTACTTTAAAGACACTCGTGCAGTCACACCTAAAAGATGATCTACCGGATACTGTGGCCTCCTGTGTACTCATTCACCCGTTCCGGATGCCCATCCGAAGAGGTTCGTGAACACCACACGGCTTGGTTAAACACAGGCGCGAATAAAACTATCACCTACGTTGATATTGCCTTCAAGAATTGATTCGTACAAGTAATCAATTGTTTCACTGATTGATACGTTTATGAACGATGAGGTGACATCGAGCGAAAAAATTCGCTTTCTGATGCTTTCCACGAAACCGAAGGTGTTTCCAAACTGCTAACCTCCCCGGCTTCAGCAACCCAGTTAGCCACTTCGCTAACATGATAGGGCAAGTTGCTCATGCCTAGGATATGTCTCAAAGGCATCCCTTCCTTGTGTACCTTCGGCAGCCCCTGTAGTCTTGGATTAATCGTCCGCGCTGGTCTTATCCGTCTAAACGTAGCTGCATCTATGATTCCCTTGTCTGAACAACCGTACTTTCTTGGAAATCGAATTTTCTATATGAATCGTTTTATCTTTCTCGGTAGAGTTGTTTCTCAATGTGCTCTTCGGGATGATTTGGAATGCTAAAACAAGACAAAAACGCAAATGTTTAGCGACCGTAATTTCTTTGGAAATCGATTTTTCTGTCTCGCTCATTAAGACCGTGACGGCTTAAAGAGACGCGAATGACTGCGAGTCGGTTCCTTCTCACACTATCCCAGTACTGCCCAGGAAATTCCAGGTTCTCAATATCACCGTTGATAAACTGAATCCGAGCATAGGGAAGTTAATGTTACTGTTAAGCTCACGGAGCACATTTGCATACTCGAATGTTTGTCTATGTTTTCAGGCGGATGGCTCCGTACAGTTATCCGTTCACAGGAAAGCCACATGGAACGGTCAGCAGTTTCGTTCCGCTTAAAGTAAAACGAAACCTATTAATTTGCTAATGCGTTAGTCAAAAGAGCACGGCAAATCTGGACTGAAGATGGTATAGAGGAGGAGTTTCGTTTCCTACGGTATGTGTTTCGGCTGAACGGCTAACCTGAACGTTTCATTGACAAAACAATGGGTCGGTCGGAAGAACAACATAAGAAAGGGTGATACTCCAGCGGATGTCACCTATCACAGATCGTCTGGTGCTGTCGATAAGACGTATCAAGAGCAAATAAATCTATCACCAGTGCTGTTCACACTTGATCGATTCCAGCCACTTGGTGAATGTAACTGAAGTGTTCCGAATAATCTACAAGGTCCTGGGTCTTATCTGCAGCTGCGGCTATATGCATTTGTCTATATGATCTTGCATTGTGTGCCCGAAAACAGTTCGTGCAAACGTCGAAGCTTTTCTGGCACACTCTTCACCCCCCGAAAATCTCCCGAATCCCTTATAGACCCGGGCCGCGAGCGTAAATAGCGTTTTTCCAACCCCTAATTTCGACCTCTACCCGTTGTACACACACACGCACACAACAGTGGTTATTTTCTGACTAATAGAAATGTATCCTATCGTCCCCTTCACTCATAGTAAATCATATTTATTATTAGCATGTTTACCAATAACTGAAAATGAGCTTGTTCGTCGCATTTTTTTTCTCAGTGTATTCTTTTGGCTTATTCCGAGTATATATTTACATATATAGGTATATATAGAAGTATCAAGTGGTATCTGGAAAACTTAGCAAAATTTGCCCGGTTTCGCAGTTATAGTCGCTCGTAAGGTATGCGTACCCGGTACTCTCTTGTTCAAACACTCCGAATTTGTATGTCTCACCAGAATCGAATTCGTGGCGTCAGGAGTGTGCATACAAGATCTTCGACGAAGAGTCCACAGAAGAACGACAACTGTGATTTGTTGATAATTCTTTGTTAGTTGTGCTGAGCTAACCTTAGGAACGAGGGCAGGATGCCCCGGAATATGTATCTGAATATGAGTGGTTTTCTTTTATGGGATTTGTTTGTGGCCTGTAAAAGGTGGCTACCTTTGGTGTGTAGACAGAGGAGTCTGAAGATGAAAACTGAAAACGTCGAAAACGATTTCGAATCACCCTTATTCTATTTTGTATTCATAAATGGTGACACCCACTTGTCCACCGAAAGTATTTATTTCATTGAGCAACAGTTGTTTTTTATTTGGAGAATTCCCTCCAACCCAATCTGTTTGCCCCTTCTGCCTACCCATAGTGTTCCCACTGATCACACGCCCAATACTCGAGACGGTTCGTTGTCAAATAGTGTAGTAGGTTATGTTTAGTCTGCTAGTTCACATCTTCTCAAGCCTCGTCAGCCTCTGAATCTCGGTTCCTTCAATGTGCGCATTTTGATGCAGACTAGCCAGCAGGCGTGTTTGGCCCTGACAATAGACTCAGTTTTGATTGGTGTCCGCTGTGGCAGTGAAACACGAATTTAGGATTCAAGCAGAGTAATTCAACTAACTGTGCCGAATATCTCGTCGAAATATTTCCCGCACACTTCAGAAGACGAAACAGCTCAAGCTGTGGGTCAACGCGGTGTAGGAGTGGTCTTGAGTGAGAAGGCCGAAGTAGCCCCTTTAGATTGGACCCCGATGAACAGTCGCTTGTGCGTCGTGAGGTTGGAAGGATAGTGGTGTTTAGCACAGCTTATTTGTCATCTCGGCATACGCTCCAACAGATTGCAATGCAGACATGCGAAAGGACGAGTTTTCTGACGAACTCGTCACTCTTGTTCGGAAGAGCGAACGCTCTGACGTTGCAGTGGTAGCAGGTGGTTTCAGTGCATAAGTTGGAAAACTGAGTGCATCGTAGTCCAGTTTAGGTGGGCGGTGCGCCTTGCCGACTCAGCGAACAGATAATGGACAAAGGCTTCTCCGGTTTTATGCAGACAGTCGTTTATTCCTGTTTAGTACGAATTTCCGACACAGTTCGCGTCACCCGGTGACATGGCGCTCTAGCTCGACAGATACTCTGAGTCAGATTGACCATATCACAGTAAGTTACCGTTGGTGCGGTTCTGTCCAGAATTGTAGGTCGTAATTGACCACGTATGTTGAATCGGATCATACGTTCGTTTTAAGGCGTCTTGAAGTAGGGTGCACGAACTGGCTGTAGCAATCATCATGGGATTAGTTTAATTCCGACAGTTATTGACGTCTTAGCTTCGATAATGCTGCACTGTTTGACTACGTTTCGCGAGAGTATTATCCGCGAACACCAGACCGGATTTCCTCCAAGTCGAGGTTGCTTCGACCAGATATTCACTCTCCGACAGAGACTCGAAACACGTCACACACACACATAAACACCGCCGCCCTACGATCGTGGTCTTTCTGTGCTGTCCACCGGTAGGGCAAGCTAATGAAGATCCCAAACCTGTTGCGAGCATTGTACTCGCATACCTATGGTCGCATGAGGGTATACGACGAACTATCAAGTTCATTCAAAACGACTAGTGGGTGTCCCATCTCTCCATTTCTGTTCAACTTCGTCATGGACGAGGTGATGGAAGATGTTTTACGAGGTCTCCGGGATGTAGGAGTGGAACCGGGAAATGAAGGGAAGCTATGTGACCTAGACTATGCAGATAATGTTGTGTGGCTTTTCGAGTCTGCGGACCATGCACAACGTGCACTAGATGGACTCTCGAGATCGGTTGCTCGGTTTAGCATGTGCTTTGCACCTTCAAAGTTCAAAGTGCTCTTGTATGACTAGACGACAGCATTGCCGAACTTGTTGCTGAGCGGAGAGGAACTAATGATTGTGGACCGTTTCACCTACCTAGGTAGCTGCGTGTCCAACGATGGTAGCTCGGCAGTGGAGGTAAGTATGCGTATATCCAAGGCTCGTGCAGCTTACGCTGGATTGAAGCACTTGTGGCGTTGGCCTGATATTTCATTGGAGTTGAAAGGTCGTGTGTACTGTGCTGCAGTGCACTCAGTTCTGTTGTGCGTTTGCGAGGCATGGAGCATGCGTGTTGGTGATGTTCGTCGGTTGGAGATTTTCGACCACCGATTTCTCCGTAGTATCGTGAAAATTGGATGGATTGACCGGATGATTAGTGTGAAATTCAGGAATCTAATACTATGTGCTCATTCTGAGGATACCTCGTTTCAGCGTATGAAACTAAGTAGATTACGCTGATTGGGTCACGTGTTGCGTATTTTGAACACTCATTTACCATGTTGTGCCCCATTTCATGTTCCTCCCAAGGTTTGAAAGAAACCAACAGATGACGTGGCGAACTTTGGTAGACTAAATGTCCCCTTGGATATTCACACTTTTTATAGAAACTTGTAACTCTGCGGAAAAGGCAGTGGTTAGTGAGGCTTGAGTTGCTGTTTAACGCTAAACGATGATGATGATGATGATTTATTTGGTATATTTTTAATTTACCTAGAATCTTATACTATTGGGTTTTCAAGTACAGAAAACTTCCGTGTAGGATAAATCTTCGCCTACTTCAAATTTGACCTCGTGTGAAAGGCATTCAAGCGCGCTACGTCATTCGCTTGCATTTCCACCGTGTCAGTGAATCGGTGAGCAAGAATCGGTAAAATCGTTTAGTTTCGCAATGTGGATTATAGTGAAATGTTCTTAAAACGTCGGTTGATTTAGAATTTTGTGTTTAAACTCTTTCATTATTTTGAACTAAACGAAGGCATCTTTTGCACCATAGTAGACTATTGAACCATGCCAGGTTTGTAGTTTCATGAAGACTGTTATATATATATATATCAATAGGTTTCTATAGAGTTACTTATATTTATGGCAAAATTTCATTAGAGATTTTCTCTTTTTTTATCTGTCGCCGATTATTACTGATATTTCATGCACCATCGTCCAGTCGGAGTTGAATAATATTTAAACTCCCCAAATTCCACCAGATATGCAGGATGAATTAATCGTACAACAAGGCAGGGAATAGAATCATTCTTCACACTCATAGAAAGTGCTGAGCGGCTTAGTCTAAGCATCTGTTATTTTTGTTGCTGAATAAATGGCCTATGGCGAAAAACGCTTATGAAATGACTATTTCCGGAAGGAAATTCTCTAACAAATTTCTGCTATTTCACACATCGGCTTGAAAACAAACACGCTGTAAACGCAACAACGTGCAAATGGAACTTCGTAGGAGGAGGAAAGATAATAAATCGTAACAAGCCAATTTTTTTTGTGCTCATCATGCACACTGACTTTTTTGGTTATTTTCGAATTATTTTTAGATGGCTAAGTTCTTCAGACAGGCCACACAGCATTCGCGCTACTGACTTCGATTCTTAGCCAGATCTCCGTGTGTGTAAGCACGCGCGCACACATTTAAATGGATTTTCTATTCAGTTTGCAACATCAATCCGTATGTAGCTGAGTCATTTTTTCTTAGTTCTTGTGTGTACTCAACGACGAAATGGTTGGGCTACTGCGACCCTCCACGTTCTCCAATGTTTTTCCCGGTTCACTTTGAACATCAATAGAATCTGACAGTTACAATAATTCGTTTATGTGTTGTTCTGATAGGTGTCAAAATTAAATATATTCTTCCGCCCAGTACCGATGCCAGAGCTTACTAGACCCGCTTAAATCGTCTATGCAGAACCGTGGGTCGCTAGTTGTTTCATTTTTTAAATTGACACGGTGATTGAATTACTGGCGATTAACTGTCTTCCGGTTTTGTGTTTCTCCATTCAGATTTCCAATGTTAAATATCTACGTTTTCCACAGCCGGCTGTCTCATTCAAGAGCTTTCAGGACCACTCGAAATGGGCTTGTACCATCCTAGTGGACTCAGACTCATCGAATCGTGACATGTGGATATGTCTAGGCGATATTAATCGTATGGTAAGATTTGCTCTTTAGGTCGCCTTTTTCTGTTGAATGTTTTCACTCAGCTGTAGCGGTAACTTTTAATGCTGTAAAAGGCGCGTACACCGGTTGTTTATTCGTTCGTTCCTCCAGTTCTCTCAATTTCATCGCGGTGGCGGGACCATGTGTATTCAGAATAATCGCATTTGGGCAGCGTTTGCCCATTTGATTGTTCAGGTCGAGCAGTGTGGCCAGGACTGTTCAGACGAAGCCGGTCGCATTTGCACAGAACTCTAGATTACAACTCCCAACAAGTGACTCTTGGGAGAAAATGGATCAGATATGCCTGTGAACTGCTACTATTTATTTTTCCATTTCACTTTCTGTCCCTTTCATCTTTTATACTCTCATCTTGTTGTCTGCTGACTCTGTTTGGAATATTTCCACTTGTTTTGATCCATTTACACGTAACTTTCTATGAAAATCTCAGAAATTTTGATACACTGATCATTTCCCTCCTGCTTTTCTCCATCCCTTCCATCTTCGTGACTTATTTTAATCCATATGTGCATGTGTTTCTTTTTTGTTTAGACAACTTTTTGAGAATGCATTGGTTCGCTGACTGTATTTGTTTTTGTAACTGAAAGCGTGCGGACCACAAGATGACGGAATCGATCTTGTAGGTTCAATCCGATCACTCTTTCTTGTGAAACATTCAACGGGTAGTTGGTATGCAGTTGATACTCACTCCAATACCGGCTTTATTTCCACGGTCGATAATCTGTGGATTATATGTATTTATACCGGCTTGAGAACAAGCCAAGTTGCAGTAAAATTGTATGGAAAACGGGTGCAAAAGAGGAACGAATAAATAGCACTAATATGTTTTTCCTATTGGTTTCTTCTTGATCCAAACTAGATGTGAACTCGACTAGTAGTCCACTGGTTGCACAATTCATGGAAACCATGATAGAAGTAAACAGATGGATCAGAACAAGCAGTTTGCATGGGTTACACCACATGCATGAGATCTCCGGGGTTTCAACACCTCATTGATTATTTAACATTGCCAACGATTCACCTGCAGATGACGCACTTTGCGTTTCCATAGAATGAAAAAAAACTGGCCCGAGCCTCTGACCACTCCTAAAACCAAATGAAACTAAAGCAATATTCCTTGATGAAAGTTGCTGATTGACTGACAGAACCGGCATCTGTTAGTCCGGGATTCGCAATGGCGTACTTTTTCAATAGGTTGAGCATGCTAGCGAAACGGGCCACAGCGCCTGCCGTCGAAAATTTCAACGATCGGTGGCACCAGAAGTCGGACAGATTACCTTCGGCGTGACAGACGTTTGGTCTTCATGACGATCACCGGTCTTCATGTTCATGCATCAGTGGGTACGAGGTGTATGGCAATGGGGTTTATGTAATCCCCGTAGTTTGGTTTGGCTATTTTACCCGTTAATGTCACGCTATTCCGGTCTCATATTCTCTGTTCTTTTAATGGGTTCATCTTTGAAGGCGAAAAGTAGCCGTAGAGTTTGCATGATTAGCTCCTACCGAATTTTATTGCCTAACTGTTGTTTAGTTCAATTTCTACAGTTGTTAACTTTGCACCATCGTGCTTCTGTTTCAGTTGCTTCCACAGTGGGAGAAAAAAAACCAAAATTATAATTCTGAAGAACTATAGAGAAGCGGAAATATTTCGAATGCAAAAACACCATTGACTGCAGCGCTTAGCCATATCATCTAAAATTTCCAACCCTCGTTGGGCGATGTTGTGGATTCCAACCTCGTGACCTAACTCGACTTATTGGCGACAATCTATTGGCTAGGATTTCCATACTCCTTCGCAAATTCATTTACTGATCAGTCTGATTCATTTTCTAGCCATTATCTGTTAGGGAAAGTGTTTGCTGGAGCAGTCGATCTTCAGTCATTGGCAACACATAGCCCAAAACCATAATCTATGAATTTAGTTCCACGATTCGAAGCCCTATGCGTAAGCTCAGCATTGCTAATGCGGTCCTCCCACCACGCTGCGATGACATCGGCGCTCAGACACCGAAACTCATTGCACTACTCTTTTCCTCGAGGACCTTTCTCAGGTGCGTAGCAGGACCAATCTTGCTGCTACCGTGAAAACTTTGACCGATAAGTGGATGTCAAACCCAGACCACAGCTGCCTTAAATTGGTAGAAGACAATCACGCCTTTTGTGGGCGAGATGATGTTTCAACTGATATTCGAGCAACTGGAGATGTTACTACCCAAATAAAGGGACTTATACACTTGATCCAACGCTTCATCAACAAATCCCGATTTGGGGTCAACACTCTCTGAATGTGCAAAGCACATCCCAAGCATACCTGAGTCTTCGTTTAAACGATGGAGGAAAACCTGAAACTTTCTTGGGTCTTCATCGTTCTGTTTCGGAACGAAAATCCACTGCAAGCTTTGTATGTTTCCAGTCACAAAACGCTACAGTTAACGCTAGTTGAAACGATTCGGAACTACTGTTATTGTCAAAAATTCCATTTAAAATAAGTATTCGTCTCCTGGTCTGCTGTCGCAGTCCCCCATTACCACTATGTTGATATAACTATTTTAAAAAAACGTTGAATCATCAGTAGAACGTGGTCCAACTACGTCAGATTCATCGACCGCGGTTTAACAGAAATCAAAGTCAGCACTTAAGAAATCCCACTTTGCTCTCAGTTGCACTGGGCTAGTCAGGGTTACAATACCTAAGATCGCTTTCAGTCAAGTGATCTCGTGGAACAGCATGTTTCCAGATCTCACTCACGTTTTTTAATTATTTCCAGGAAACTAAGCTGAAATCTGACATCAATGGATCCATTATTAGATGTCGAAAATGTCCCGCGTTTTGGTCAGGACCCCGTTACCTCTACGAGAACGCGGCCGACAGTGTTGTCATTTACAGCGAGTTTATTTTGTGGCAATTCGTACAAACGTTCCACCTTACTCTTGTAATCAAACCGATTGCATAGCTGCCTCCTGGTTCTAAATTCCCGTCCTGAATGGTGCCCTGGAAACAAAATACTTAAGCAATTCAGTTAAATGTCTTCTCACGCACTTTTAATCGTATTTAATCACACTCTGCGGTAACGTCACTCGTCTTGCTCTGTTTCATTGGAAAATCGCAAGGATGTTGCTCCACCCTTTACTTGCTGATCAGTTATTCAAATTCAATGTATGTCATCTACGGTCGCGTCTAATGGCAACCGATTTGTGACCAAATGGTAGTTATTTTCAAAGAGTACTCGCGAAACTTTTCCCAACGGCACCATGCGAATCAATGTTGGAAACCGCTGCACGATTCGATTTGCGTTCAAATCACCGGATTTTAATGAAGTGACTAAAAATGCCCCAAAATTTCCGAACTCACTCATTCATTTTTTTAAACCTGTGTCCTTGCGACAAACATGGAGAAATTAATGCTCGTACTCGTTTTGATAGTTGTCTGATATTCCACATGCACAATCTCACTTCATGGTATCAACTTTATACGACCTTATTGCCACATTCCATTTGCCTGTGAGGACGTCGAAAAAATGCTATTTTTTTATCTTTTGGCCTGTTTGAGTTCCCTTCAGGTTACACAATGCTGGCTAGACAGACTAAATATTTTTCGATAGCATTACACGAGACCTGGATTTCGTTCACATGTACCGCAGGTGAATATATCCAACATTTGATGCCACGGTCCCAACTTCTGTTCCACCATCGAATAGTAATCAAGCATGACGAAACTGGCGTCCCTGGGCCACAGGATCGCTCAAGAGCGTATCATGCCCAGCGGGGATAAATTATGCGCCGTCCACAGTTACGCTGTCGTCCTCAATCAAGGAGCTTAAAGCAAGTTTAGGTTGTGAATCTTTATCGTTGCTTCATGTCTCATGCGACTGAAAGCATGCTTCCATTAACCGACCTAAGTTGTGGTTAGTTAGATTAGTTAGCGCTTGCCGCACGAGTATCCTTTTCGGTGGTTCGGAGGGATTGGCTCAGATTACGGTAATTAAGCACCTAGATCTGTCTCTCACGGTTAGCTTAACGATAGGCGCGTCGGATTTTGCTGTCGGAGCTTTCCTGCAACAGGCAGTTTTCAGGATTTGGCAAATACCAATATATTCTCTCGAATCCTCACTCTCACGGAAGCGAAATGTGATGCGCTTGATCGGGAACTGCTGGCACTATTTAACACCATTAAGCATTTGGCCATGCGATCAATGATCGTTATTTTATCCCTTTCGTCGATCACAAACCTTCAATCCGTGCATTGCATGTTAAATCTGGCCGTTATCCTCCATGACAGAAGGGAAATCCGGATTATATTTTTTCAGCTCACGAATGACATTCGTCACGCCAAAGGTGAGTCAAGCTGCGTTGCAAGTACGTTGATCACGTACGCAACCTTAACTTCTCTCCTTTTGGATCTATCTGATTTAGCTTTAATCCAGGGACAAGACAAGTTTTGTGTGGAATTAGCTCAGTCATCATCCCACCGCCCTTAGCTACCACTGATTGTGTGTGAATGCTAGCCCAACAATCTCCAAAAAACCTGATGGTTTGTATCGGCAAGTGCTAGCCTCTAATTATTAGCGTATCCTGTTTGACTTTCATGTCAAGGATAAGCCGGTGCGCGATATACCCGGCAGCCCATAAATAAAGACGTGTGTGCGAACAAAGCGCGGCTTTCAATGCCAACAATGCGAGTGGTTCTCCTGTCGGTACCTGCGCTACGCCTGGCGCTCCCTATAATGACGTTCCCATATACAGGTACCGCCGACTGTGACGCATTCAGAATTATCCTTTGGTAGTATTCTTAGGATCCTGGTGTTTGCGAGGCACAAAGAAGCGTAAGCAAATACTGCGGATTTGTTTACGGATTCCCCTTATTATTTCCGTTTGTAGATTGTAATAAAGCGAGTTAAATAGGGGTGACCTTTACTGTCTAAGTAGACGCAACTGAACAGGAAAAATGGAATCCTACTGGAGCATGAAAAATTCACAAACATTTTCGAAAGTGTCTTTATTATTTGTCCTAGTTCGACCTCTTAAGTCATAACAAGCTCTCTTGTCCGAAAGAGAAATTTAATTCACCAAGTAATTCACCCACGGTTACTCCTGCACTTGCAGACTGAAGCTAATTAATTGTTAATAGGAGAGTTTTACTTTAACTGGGGTCTAACATAATCGATCAGGACCGGATAGATCTTCATTTGCATCACAGTTGACCTCTCGTCAAGGTTATTTAGGTGTGCTGCGTCGCTCGTTTACATTGTTACCGTGACACTGAACCAGGGAGCGGGAAACAGTAAGATCTTTTAGTGCCACTATGTAGAGGACAATGAACTAGCGAAAAACCTCTTTCTGTCTAAAACTTTTTGTTTAAAGTTTTTCAGCCTTTTACTTAAACAAGGTCACAATTGACACTAAACGAATAAACTTGTCCAAGAACGTCTTTCGCGCAAGGAGTCAATCACACCCAGTGACTGCAAAGTTTCTTATATTGGTCACAAAATGTTGCGAATGAAGATCTTATATCTAATCCGGACGCCGATTATTACCGATACTTCTTGCATCGTTGTTGCGAGGGCATCGGGTAACAAGTAAACTCTCCAAGTAACTGCATGCTTGGAGTATGAATTAACTGTGTAAGAGAATATGTAACAATTATCTCAACAGACGACAGAAAATGATGAAAGCCTTAATCTGGCGACCCTTTAATTGTGTCGTTGGATGACCTGAAGAACGCTTACAGAGTGGATAGTTTTAGAAGAAAGCTTTTCGACGTTGTCAGGTCTTCTTATTCCCATCCAAATCGTTTATTCTTACAAAAATGAAACGAGAAGAGCCTTACAAACGAGTTAAAAGATAATTCAATGCAGATGGCGGAATGATTTTCTTTTTGGTGACGGAGATATTCCCTTGATTCAAAGAAGGGATGCAATATAAAAAAAAGCTCTTGGTTTCGTTCAATTAGATTCTAGTAAATGTTTTTCGGGTGCATTAGTTGCTTTCAGTCTGACATAAATCGAATGAAGGGACCTTTGAGTTGATGACATGCTTCGCACAAAACCATACAATGACCTGGATCTTGATCTTATCCTAAATGTTTCATCTCCTGACGTGATAACTTAATAGACTACCTGCCAAGTGGGTACTGACCTAGAAATAGTAAAGCTTCTTGGAGCATAGATTAAGTAGGATTTCTTACTGTAGTCACTGGATGCCATATCAAAATGACCAAGGAATTACTCTAGGATAGTGAAGGGCCCGTCAGTTGCTATTGTCTAATGATGCGGGCCGGATCGTTGTGAATTTATCTCAATTTGTTCGTCCTAGCGGGCCCATAATACATCACGGGTAAGGTGCACGTATGATGGTTGAAATGGGATATCGAAAAAATTTCTATCCTGTTTGTTCGCTAGACGACTCCAAAGCTCGCGGACTACCATCAAAAAGACAATAAAGATTCAGGTATTTTTTCTTCATACTGGTTCCTACTGAAGCGAAAAGTTTTAGTAAGGTGCTTGTTACATAGGTTTCATCAACGCCTCTCTCTCTATATGTATAGGCACTATGTCAGATCAACAACATGCATGTAGAATTATACGGAATAAATGTAAACGAGGGAAAAATAAACGAAAAGGTGATGAGCTGAGTTTTGGCATCTTCATCATACACAGTTTGTTCTTTTTCCGGGTAACATTTCGAGTCCGATCTGTTTCATTCAGTAACCAACGTGTTGCCTGCAGAGCGGATCCGCAGGATCGCTTATCATTCGGCATCGAACGTATTAATCGCGGGCTCAGAGCTGCTTCCAGATCCCAAGGAAACCCCAATTCGTATGAAATGTTACGGGTAGTTCAACTTGGTGTTAGAAATTGCCGAAAAACAGAAATGTTTTTTGCCCGACATTGCTATTGCCTGGGGAGTTCTTTGCACCATGGAGCCCTAATTCACAAGTTGTCTGCATGTCGTTGCTAGCCTCTCTACGCGTGTGTAGAACCCTTCGTGTAAAATTCGTTTGCAGCGACCACAAGTATCCATTCTTAACGAACTGAAATCCTGTTCGCATGTACTTATCCGCAATGCTTCGGCATGCAAACCGCCACCACAACCTTACGAAGGCCCAGATCGACTCGGTCGCCTCAAAACAGTTATCACCGGTCGTTTCAAATCGCACAAGTCGATGATACCGTACTATAGATTGAATGTCAACCTTCCACGGCCTACTGAAGACTGTTTCTCATCAAGCAAGGGTATGCAATTATTCCAGCTTCCTAAGACTTCGAATGAAACTGTCGTCTCATGTTCAGATCAGCAGCCGATTGATCTTGCGGCATACTCGCATGAAAATGCCGCCTCACTTTCAATTCAGCAGAGCATTACCGTGAACCCGTGCGGAAACGAAGCTTCCGTCGCGCGTCCCGGTCGGAAGGTCGATTGTCCAGCATGTTTCCAGATTAAATCACACACGATCTTTTGGCTACAACCAGTAAAAATCCTTGGGTTTATATGTAGGTGCGAATGTTATTTATTTCATGTTATCACAGTATTCTCCTCATATCCGTTGTGGGCGCTACCCGGTTTCTCCTTTCTTTTCGTCCTCATGTTACTCAACCAGCTAGTCCGTTCGTTGGTCCTTCGAAATTTTCGAGAATTTTGTTTCCATCGACCGCTTCCCGGTCCGCTCAGATCGCAACGTACTTTTTACTTAATAAATTTTCAATTTGGCTCCTGATCTCTGGGTCGCTTGCTGTTCATTAGGGTGTGGATAGAATGTGGCGCATTACCTGGTTGACAGTTTCCGCCACGATCACACTAGCAGCGAATCTGTTTTACACCAGGCCGCCAAGCTGCGGTTCCTTCACGTTAATACACTGTTTGTCAGCTTCCTATGGGATTTCTACATCCTTTCATGCGGGACGAGTTTACACCTTTGCACCAAACTAAATTTTGAATGTACGAGTCTCTGACAGCTAACATCTCTTCAGCAATAAAATGACTCTTACGGAATAAATTGACTGTTCGCAAACGTCATTTTCTCTACCATCAGCCGCGAAACTTGATTTCCATTTCGTGACATTTGTCTGGTTGTGGTCCATCTATTAGATACGAGATATGTACACCTTCGATTGTTCCGGTAGACTCAACACTAATCAATTTCAATTTTCCATTACCACGTTGCAGTTCTGTCTTTGTTCGCTTCCTCCTGTACTGTCATATCGGTGCTATTTCAGGTTCGACGACAAATACAATCCATTTATCGCATCTGGTGGCTGGTTGGAGTTGTCTATGCTATCGGCTGCGGAGATTTTGTCAACTTTTGGGCTTCACAGTTCCGCATAAAACACGTCCGGGGTCACCTACTAACCGTCTTCTACAAGTGCGCTTGTTTCCCTTTTCAATCCCAAATATTTGAACATACGGTTCCCAAGACCTCTAGCACAAACCCAGTCCATATCGAAAATGCTTCCTTTGCTCAAGCAAAGGTAACCGAAAATATGTTTACATTTTCGCCAACTTATAAGCCACTTGCTTATTTCCTAGTCTGATTTAACCGATGGACGCCGGAGATAGGCAGACATTCACGGTGAAATGGCTTATTTCACTTTTCACCTTGATGCTATTCTTGGTCGATGCATCAGGACCAAGCTCGCAGGTACGTCCAGCAGACCAAACGATCTCTGACACAAAGTGGCCCACACTTGCGTCCCACCGCATCCATACTGAAATGCTCATTTCAATTCTTTTATTCGGATATCTACTTCAGTCTTAGCGATAGCGTTCATCACTGCGCGGACAGCCAGACTGTCCAGATCTTGGTGGCCAATTCGTTTGCCCTTCCAAAACAAAAAATACGTCAATGATTTCTATTCTTCATCCGACCATCGAAGGTCAAGTTATTCATGTTGATTCGTGTTATTCTTAGTACACCATCAACCAATTCAGATATCTCACAAAGCCGTCAAGTGGCGAAACCGGCATTGTGATTCATGGAAAATATCGGTCTAGAATGATGCTGTTTTATCTCTTCTGCAGCTGCATGACATGTGATATCTGCTAGGTCTTTGATATTCACACAATCCTTGAATTGTTGGTTTCGTTTTCAGTCTCAGATTTTCTTTCGCTTTTGGCACTCTGATTCAATGCCCCGTCGGTTATATCAATAACTCCAATCGTGAATATGTGCCATAACTCTCTTCACCGTGAAATCAACATCCATTCATCGGAAACGATGGTCTTTTTTTTCCTCGCCCTACCTAGTTGATTCCGGCTCGGATCGGGTAAAATCAGAAGTGAACAATGCACTGATCGATCCGCAATCTTTCATATCTTTTGCTGACCTAAAAATCGATTGGCTGGTTTGTTGTTTGGATGGTCAGGCTTTTCGCGACCAAACATCATTTCTGTGGCTTTTGACAAATCTGACGCTCCTGTCCAGGCTGGAAGATACCCTCACTGGGATGGAAAGCTCCCAACCCGGGGATGATATACTCCGTGTGCGAGTCAGAATCGCAAATTTTCAGGGCAGAATATCTTTTGGTTGTGTCATAGTTCATCTTCAACGCTTTCAGAGGTCTCAAACAGGCCGTCTTCAGCTGCACATGCATCTCAACCGGGACTAGAATACTGCGCCATAGAGCTTCTTCTGTTTCCGGGTGTGAACAGACAAGTAGTCCGATCAAAGACATGTACAAAATGGATTTTAAAGGAACATCACAATAAATAGTTAGTTCCAATGTGTTTACCAGTTCATCGATGAAAAATTGTCGATACAGACTGTAGGTCATGCACATCCGATTGGTTGCCACGCGTAGAAATGTGTTTTGATGCAAACACATGAACTCCAGGGGCACGACGCCTAACTGTTGACATATCTCTTGGAAACGGCACTGACAGTAGATTTTGTGTGATTTCGACTCACTGATTACAACCTCCATTTGACCGGGGCGATGCCGATCATAGAGGAAAGTACCCTCAATTGCTTTGTTCCTCAAATCCCTATCCGTGTAGAGTTTTACCCACAAATCCTGATAAAATGGTTGTAATACACTTGTATCAAAAATGTCACTTATGGACAACGGTCCAGATAGATGACGCAGTCGGCTCTGTAAGTTTGGTTTTACTAAAATCTTGTGCGTGGTAGATTCCATTGTTCGCTTTACCAGAACAGTCCACCGCCCCTCTAATATTCCAACATGAGAGATTTTAATCTGTTTCTTGATCGATTTCATTGCATTGAACAAATATCACGTGATAAGGCACGCTGGATTTGTGCAGTCGACGAACCTAGATGTGGTTGTTCTGTTCCTATTTCATCAACGGCAAATATCTTTTCATACGTGGAGAAAACGTTTATGAAATAGGAGATCCAAGATAAAAATATGGGGAGTGCTGTAATAGGAACTTCCACATTCAATGACCCATAGCCTGTGGATCAGCGAACCAGACGAAGAAGTTGACGACGGTTGGGAATAGCAGTCGGGTAGTTTACATCTGATCATATCGTCCAATTTATAAGCATACAAAAGCCTTACAAATGGAAAACAATTCAGTGTAAAATGGTTCATTTATGAGTAATTCGGTTGGTCTAACCGAGAAGCGAGTTGTAAAAATGAAGGAACAGTTGGTTTCCAGTGTGAAATAGGTGACTGATAGTACCCGCGCTACCTTTCGTGGAACATGGGCCAATTTAGTTTACCAATTATAAATAATTGCGGAAAAAAGTGGTGGTTCTTATGTGGGTTTGGCAAAAACATTGAACATGAAAGTCTCCGAGTTTGTGCCCAATTACCGGCTGTCCTTTCGGCAGCCCAGAACTGGCCTCGGATCCTAAATTGGAATGTAAAAAGTTGGAACAAAAAAAATCGAAACAGAAGAAGTCTATACAGTAGCACTACTGCTATATACTCCCACTGGAAGGTAACCGACGAGGCTAATCGGGTGACTAAAACTAGGTTATTTGCTGGGTGCCAATGGAGTATTGGTTCGCGCAATGCTAGACGTTCACTGACGAAGTTTGCATCCAAGATCCATGTCCATTGTAGGTCACAGCGGTCCCTCTTTTTGGCTAACTAAAGTAGCTTAGCACACATTGTGGATGTGGTAAGCCAGATAAATCGTCGGAAAACTGTCGGCGAGAGCATAATTTGGCTGAATAGTCGATTTTAGCGATTCGCCATTAGGACACTGTATCAAAATTATGGAGGATGAAACCAATTAAACAAGGCAATGGTGAATAGCGAATCAGAGATGATAACACTGATGACCAGCGAATAATCCCAAGCTGGACAAACATGTTCTGTTTCAGTTGTCGTTGGATCTAACATGTTTATGGTAAGGAGTGGGCCGGAGAAGTTGTGGAAAAACAAGAAACTGTTCTTGAGTACAGAAGGTGGATCACGCAGATGAATCGCGACACCTTCTACTGTGAATAAGGCAAAACAATTAGACTAACTGATCGGTTGACCTCGCACCTTAAGCAGGATACGAAAGGCCTGTATCACACTCGCGGTGTGATACATTGGTACTGGAATTGAAACCACTGCGTTATCGAATAGGTTATTCTTGTGCACAATCGTGGATGTGACACAAAACAGGTGCACCTGATTTTGAATTAATCACAGATGATGAATCTTGTCGCCACTCATTCGTCTGCATTATTCATTTGCCTAATTGATTTTACCCTCCGAAATCTGTGTATAATTAAAATGCAATGGCATCACTACCATTTGCCGAAACGCATCTGTTCGCTAACTTGTGTCCTCTCGAATTAGATGTAAAGATGAAACGTCGTGTAAATTATGGTTCCTTGGCGACCGACGGTAAACTACTGCTTATTGAGTTCGAGCGACTACAAATCCAAGCCCTGGTTTGAGCAGGCAGTTTAGGTCATCCATTATTGTGGCTTGAATTTCGGCTTCTCGGCCGACGCGGTCGTTGGCTTAGCGACTTCAGGTCTGCTATTTCTGCGAATGTGTCAATAAGTAATAGCGGTCAAGGCTCTTCTTTTCCATTACAACTCGCAACCAATTAGGTCATTCGTGCAAATTTTTTCACCTTGGTCGTTTTTATTCGAGCTAGTATGGATGGACGATAGCGGTCTAAAACTGGGATTGGCTGACTGAAGAACGGAATTCTGAGCAGTGATTATGCCCTACTCAACACATTGGATGAAGTATCTTCGAGCAGACAGAAGGCTCGGTTGCCAGTCATCAACTTGAGACGTCTGTGGCACCTGGTTATCGGTCAACGGTGAAGTACATACAACAGCAGTAAGGTCGGTATTGCTTTGCGGCTCTGAAACATGGCTATTGGGAACCGAAGATATGCCAAGACTTTTGATGTTTGAACATCGTTTTCTCCGAAGTATTCGCAGAGCATGGTGAGAAAACCTTGTCAGTAACTCTGAGCTTAGGGGTAAGTTGCTGAGCCGTAAGGTTCAGTCCTGGTGATAGACAGTCAATCAGATTACGTTGAGGTGGCTGGGATGTGTATTATGCATACCGACGCAACGACTGTCTTTCTGCATTTCGTTCTTCAAAGAAGGCATTGGCTGAAAAATGGATCGAGGTGGCCAGTCAATAAGCTGGCGGAAAAGTTTGGAAACTTGAGCCAATAGACCGGGTTTTGTAGGTGCAGTTAAACTACTTGGTTGGAATCCATGATATCAACACTCAAGCGATGGTTATAGGCTGTGGATGATATGGCTTGGTGTCACAATCCGTGGCGTTCCACCATCCAAAATCCCTCTCCTATTTTCAGACGATCCTTCACCATCTTGCGTTCTCCTTCGCTCTTCTGAGTCGTTGGTGTTGTGAGGAAGCAGCGAAGTGCAGCATTGAAAGACTAGTCGTTTTAACAACGGATAAAAAATACGTAGCACCGGAATGTATTTTTTGAGGGAGCTTCCTGTAAGATAAGTGTAGCTGACGGAAGGCGGTGCACGTAAACGAACGAAGCGCAACTGTGATTGAGTAACTGAGTAACATAAACTGGGATTTCTTTCTGATGGTTGTGAAATGAACAGGGAGGTTGAACATTAACCGGTAACGGTAAGACGCACTGGCTTAGTGCAAAAGTGAAATAACTGACCGACCTCTAAAACCCTGTAATCAACAGGGAGAAAAATTCAGACAACAACCGCATTAAATCTAGGTGAACAAGAGTGTTTCTGTGCCAGTATTTATACAGTTTGTGAATAAATGGAAGTTGATTACCATTCTGATTTTCGTCCTTTTTATTTTTAATCATATATGTATTTTCGGAAAACTAATTTTGAAACACATTCTAATTCCCAGCTGCATTCTGAACCCTAACTGGTTTTTTTAGAAAGTAGGTTTGCTCGGTAAAAACTTCGCATGATGAAATTCAGAGCTATCTTCATAATCAATTCTACATATATTGTTTGATTGCACTGAAGTCGATGTAAGTAGAACAAAGCTTAATGTGAATCGAGTAAAATTAGCAACAAACTTAGCCTGATTCAACAAAATGAATTCATTAGTAAATAGAGGAAACCCGACTGGTCTAAGATTTCATTTACTCACGCTTAGACGATTGCTGTTTATGAAAACGGCTAACACGGGCAGTCCATTCAGTTGTCCCTTGCTGCTGACGAAATGTGACATGGTTCGATCAGCTACTAGGATTGAAGTCCCTTGAAAATCAAATCGGATATGTTTGGGCGTGGTAACGACTTCGAATATAATTGTCTAAGTAAACTTGTTATTTTCATCCAAAAATTACCTCAAAGCTGCGATTCAAATCATTTTACTGAGTCCGTTGATTGCGTTCACAATATACAGAAACCATGATAATCAACAATTTGCTATAAATTTCAAGGGAAGGATGATAGGGGAAGACATACGTTACCTCGAGTGCACATGGTTACGTGGACACCGGCCAAACGACCGATGGTAGAAGCAACATTACTATCCCAAGCAAGAGAACTTCGCTGCCTTTGAATAATCCCATTCAGTTTGCGCAAATCAAACTGTCTAATGTAGAATCCCAACAAACATAACCTGAGAGTCGAACTGAATAAAACAGCTTGCTGCACCCAGTAGCCTTTCATCATAGTTTCATTGGTCAGAGCGGTTCCTCTCAAGCAACCGCCTGTATCCGGTTGGCTAACAACACGGTCGCAAATTCTATTTTTAATTTTTCTGAATCGATCTATATTTGTTTTCATATCATCCTTGCCAACTGCCCTTCACATAACCCAGTTTGATTAGCAAAATAAGATGTGCTGTGGTAAGGACGTGAAGGGAAAACTTAAGGTTGATTAAAGGTGTCTCAGCAATCGTACTACGAGATTCCTTTTTAAATATGTGCCTTAGATCTCATAGATATTTATTTTTTGAATATGCACCTTCAGTGGGCACCACCAAAATATCAACTGAGTAACGAGTAATGGAAAAATTAATGGTATATCTAACACATAATCACATGTAAGATATTGCAGAATACAAAGTGTTACTGGAGAGGCACAGAAAATCGATGAATCTTGAACCATGTGTTGCCGTTGAGGGATTTTCATAATTGGGTTCTTTCACCGGCCTCACTGTCTTGTGCATACAGTATATCGAGTCCCGAATTTCAGGATGACGTGTGTAAGAGAGCAAACTCTCAAGGACTGATATGAAATAATGGTACTGTCAAGTTGCTCGGAATGTGAAGGATCCTTCTGTGAACATCACAGAGTAATTCGGCTGGGAAGAAAGACAATAAAGTTGATTGTGGACATTATTCCCCACCGATTATTCAGTGCTGGCGAAAGATGAATGTAAGAAAAACAAGACGGTTTCCTACCCGGTCGGCGTCGCACGGAAAATCCTAAAACACAGATAGGCTTGCGGAATACATTTCGTTCGTCTGGTGCCCTTGGTCTAAAAGCTATGTTAAACTCAGTCATTCGTGTAGTTCTGTGGTGATGACACTAGCTGAATGGTGGTGTCAGAGAAATTCGTTTCTTTTTTCTGATCCTTATATGCACACAACCGCTCATGGTGAAATTTCACTTGAGTTCACCATGAATGACATTCGTCGACGTTTCCGCTTTCAACTCCTTCTACATAATAATTGAGTTGATTACGGAAGTAACTTCACTCTTACCTTAGATTAGTGAATTCAATATTCTATCAGTAACAAAACCTTCTGGAATATAAGTTGCTGATCACGTTTTAGTTCCGAGTGACTCAGGTACGTTTCGATCATTGAATACCTTTAAGATAGCCCGGTTTTGTCTGTTTTTTTTAGAGTAGCAGTCGTGCTCGAATAAAGGGCACAATCTTTCATCTAGTGTGACTACGCACGGATTCAAAAATAACAGCACCTATTGGTTGATTATCTGTTTCGTAGCTACAGACGATAAGGAAGCTACATCCCACTCTCAACTGAATGCCTGAGAAGTTATCTTATTTGTTCTCTCTCAACAACTCCTCATGTGTCTGGACTGATTTTCTGACAATGGAACGGGGTAAGCTGATTGCAGCAGTGGATCCGCATTTGGTTGCCTTGCTTGTGTACATCAGGCTCCCTGAAGTGCGTTTACTTGATGATATGCCTTCGGTCTACATGCGCGTTTTTAGATCTGTTATTTTAACCGGCGACTGAATCAATCTTCTCTTTCTGATTGCAAACTGGTTGGCCGCGGCTTCTTGCTACGAAAGCAGCCAATACCATTCAAGGCGAAACAATTCACAACTGGCCACAGTCGTCCAGATTCGAGAAACTCGGGCGAGCTTTTGTTTGCTGATGCACGTGCCTGAGTGATAACATAACAATGCACATTATTTTCAGAACGGGGGCCGTAGCCAATCAAACGTTTCCAGGTGAAGAAGTTGGTCGGCAATGTGTAAATGATGTCATGGCATACGAAAAATCTTTTCGTTTACATAACTATTCTTACCTGCTTGGTTAACTTTGCCCTCTCACAATTATTCTTGAACTTCCCAAGTAAGTGGACAGTATTGGTGACCATAACAATACATGGTAAATGATTGTGAAAGCTGTAAATGAACGGAGTTCTAGGTTTTGTTCTTTAAAAGATTGATTACAGGGGATTTGTGGTGTAAATACACACAGTTCGCTTGTTTTCGAATTTTCAAGACATTAACTGATGGCAACATTTCGTCCTTGTATTTTACTACAAAGTTCACCCCTAGTAAGACACAGACAGACAGACAGTGGAACAAATTTATAGACAAAAAGGTTACCAGCGACAAGACACATGTCAGATTAGTTTTATTCCAACGAATAATGGCGTCCAATTGACACATCTTCTTGTATGAACCAAAGCCATTTCCAAAATGCCCATGACAGCCGATAGCTTAATACTGTTTACCAAAATGCTAAAGCAAGTAAGTAAGTAAACTACTAAGGAATTCATTTTGTCTTGGTGATATTTGAGAAAATGTGAATTTCCTTGAAAAAGATAAGGTCAAACCACAAAACTTTGAATGCCTCCAGTAGACAACATTTGAAATGTGATCATTTGCAGGCCTTTTTATCAATATTGCTAGTTGAATCGGGTTCAGCGCTCTGACTTTAGTAATGTGGATAACGGAAAGACGAAATGCTTACACCTAAACCTTGCCATCTTGAAAATGGACGGAAATATTTGTCAAGCTAACTCGGATGTACTGTCAAAAAGTTAACTGGTATAAGGAGTGGACGGCGGCAATACAATGCGGTAGTCTAAGGTAGGTTTGCTTGCTTTGGAAAAATTAGTAGAGAATGGACAATCATCCTTCCATTCATACATTCTAAACTTGACCTTGACTAACGGTTGGACGCCTGACAAACTAAACATCACTTTTGGTTTTATTTAGTAATTACTCGTTTAACTCGAAGTGGATAAAAAGTGTTCTTTGGAATACAGCAATCATTTACCATGTATATATATATAGTCCTCTTTGCGCTCAAAGGCCAGCTTCCCAGATACGCATAGTCCCTCATGCTGACCTTCCCAGTGCATGGGTTGGGATCAATCCCATCGAGCTGCTGATCATTACCATATCACTTGAAAGGCGAGTAGATCGTGCTTATTCACAAACCTCGGTCATCGCTTCTCGACTATTGGTTAGCCAAACCGTAACCATACCTGTAATCCAACGGTTCATAAGACTGTCGAATGGCTAACTCAATGCTATCTCTTCTAATTCCTTGTGCCAAAGACGGGGCCAAACAAAAGGCTTCGCGCTTCGACGGGTTAAACACGATCAACACTTGACCGTATTCCCAGACAGATATCCACCATGAGAAGGCGACAGAGGTGAATTGCGTTTGACTAGCAAATAAGGTTTTAGTGTGTAAGCTATGATGTAAAATACAGCGATTTTGGAGGAAGTCGCAATTCGTAAATACTTCGATTTTTAACAAGGAGTTCCATTGAAGAAAATCTCCCAGTGAGATGCTTTGAAAATCGTTAACCTTGGTAACTGAAATGTTCGGTGGTTTCTACCATCTGAATATCATATTGTTATTGACACAGCATTCAAAATGAGAAGTACGCATGGTTTATTCTTTAATTCTTCCGGTTGGACAGTTTACAAATGAGATCCTGGTGTACTCTGACCGGGTTGTTTGCCTTGGAGCTAAACGAAACGAATAATATGAAACTGGAGATGGAATCGATTAGAGATTTATGACCCTATATAGAAACACACTTCTGTTTTACCATAGCCAGCTCCTCAAAAAAGACAAGTGACAACTACCGGAAAGCGACTAAAACGGCTTTACTTCTGCGTTCACATGCCTCTGAAAGACGCAGTCTAAGCATTTAGATAGATTTCACAAAACGGATTACTGGTGACGAAAAACAATAATGCGTAGCTATTTATCCGTGTTTCACAGCAACGCAATTCATACATCTGGATATAGTTAATCCATAATTAGTCTACTTAATACAGGTAGTCGGTATTTTACACCTAGAACTTGTCAGTCTTGCTCTCCACTCGCAAACAGTGCAACATCAAACACGTTAGACGTTGAGGTCGGAAATTCCAGTGAAAAACTGTCGAGTAATTTATATTTATTTCGAGGCAGAAAAAAATGGTGTAATAATTTATAGAACAATCTATTGGGTAGCTTTATTTCCATTAAAGATGACTGGTATCAAAATGTCATCGGGTCGCTCTTATTTAGAATGATGCATCAAGTTAGATGACGTGCACCACTTTCTAAATTGGCGTGCGTGAAAAAGCAGATTGTCATGGGGTTCTGCCTATCACAGTTGACGAGTACGTAAAAAGCACCAGATGAGTGGTACAAAATACTGAAAGATATTGTTTCACTTTAGTAATACTTTCATTTGAATTTCGGGACCGAGAGGTGCATCGGTTCACAGGTAAATGGCATCCGCGTGACAAGTACGCCAATCGTTCTTAGAAACAATTCTTACACCCAATTGCAGCTCTAATGATGCTCATTCACGCTGCATGTATACTGATTTTCTGACAGGTTAAAGTATGGTAGTGAAATTCGCACAAACTGCTGCAGTTAATTTGAGTTCTGTTGCATGCTCACAACCATAAACATTGTACCAACATCCTCTGGCTCCTCGTGCCAACTTACAATACAACCTATTCAAGAGACAAAAAGAGTCGGAAACGGTAAATAGGTCAACTGAGAGACTAATTTGAAGAAACATAAAGAACAGAACAGATTTCTAATGTAAGAACAACAGAGACTGCGTCAGTATCGTACGACCTAAAGCCTTCAGTCATCGCTTGGAGTGATCTCGTGAACCATAACCACTTAAATGGGCCAGTCCATCGATTAGGATTTCCATTCCTTCTGCCATGCCATCGACTGACCACCACGACCCATCTTCCAACTACTACCTTCCTTGAAGAACAGCGTAGAATGAGCTACGGGTTCAGTGGGTATGCACTAAACAGGTCCCAAACATTACCCTATTCTGAGTCAGTGGCCATTCAAACGGTTAAACCTCAAAGCCCAGTAACCTGGGATTAAACTTTGATTTGCTAACAAAATTCCTCCATATTCAAAAAAACCTTCGAAGATAACGGAATTCGAGCACTGAGAGTCGTCGCACACTTACTATCCTGAACGGTCACGTTTACGACCTCACTTTTGCTGAGCGCGCCCGACTCCTGATAGACAACCGGTTGTCATACTGAGGCGACACGCGTCGTAAAACGTACACATTGTGGTATGGCTCCCCCTTCTTTCACAGCTGCATGCACTCTTGTCATATCTGCATGTATTTTACAACTAGATTTGTGTGAAATAAAAAATACAGCTCACAAGGAGTGGAAACAGCTGCAAATAGACTAAAACAAACATTTGAAAGCACTTCATCATATCATGCTTCAATCGAACACATTTAGGAAATGGTAGAATGTGTGTCTTCGAGATAAATACATATTCTCTTATCTCAGTGCTTGTTCAATGGTTGGTAACAGTGACTAGTATCCGCTGGAGCACAAAGGCCCAGTTCACTATAACCGATAGCAGAATGTGCTTTGGGGTAACAGACAACGCGACAGCAGTAACATCGGGAAAGTATGCGGAAATCAGAAGTCGATTGAACTCGGACTGAGAAAGAATGAATTCCACCGATTCTTCCTAGTCAATATCAGAAGAGAGGTAATTCGGAATCAAGACAATAAATAGTCCAAACTAACATGAATTAAATTTAGAATACAACAGTTGAGCACACCGAGAACGTGTAACTATTAGCAGGCTAGGTGATGAACCACAGATCTCTGTCAACGCACAATAAGATGATCAACTACAACATTTATGTTGATTGAATTAAGTAAGGAATGGAATTTGTCAAAACAGAGACCGAACTTATAAATGCTCCCGTGAGCTTTTACCCTCTACTGACCGTATTTTGCTTTCGCTCACGGATTTTTAGCCCCCAGTCGTTAACCTTGTTAATGAAGCACTTCTTCGATAAAGAACAAAAAAGAGTCCCGGAATGTGATCGGTATCTTTTTCAAGTCAACGACTATTACTTCGAGGTTTTCAAAATGCGGTGGCAGAGCCCATTAATGCTACTCATCTTTTCTTCGATCCACCAATGCATCGAATAAGTTCCACGATAGGGGAAGCCCATAGAGTGGACCAGGGTGACCTATCTAGTAAGGGAAATTACGGTCGTTCGTTAGTGAGTACTTGGTGAACTGTGAAACTCTGGCTGCAGTAATCGGCCGAAGCAAGCTGTGAAGACCCAATTATACAGCGTCCAACGATGCTGAAGACTGTATTGCCCGGATTCGAAAAGCAGAAGTTCAAACACGCCGGGCTATTAGAAAAAGCGGACAAGAAAGAGGCCCTGAAGCTTTCAAATATCGGTCCAAGGTAGGACGATAATTTTGTCCAAACTTTATCCATCACAATGGACGACCAACATGACCGCGCCTGACTTCCACCGGAAATGAAGGTGCAAAATTCACTAGTATATCAGTAAGATACACGTGGTCACAACTGATGCCGCCGTATTTAACAATGAAACTTCCACTTGGAAAACACTGCCACAAAGCTTTTTTTAATCATTTAATTTCATAATCAAGAACCACCTACAACGATTCCGGGACGATTTGGTGATAACCGAAATCCATCTTAAGTAACTGAAAAAACAAACTCGCTACATTGCGTCTTGAGATACTTCCTCCATCAACGACCGTTCATATGACGTTCACCAAAAATACATATACGAAAGGAGAAATGCAGTAGTTCATTTCAACATGAAATTTTCAGAAAAAAATGTGCTACTTTCGAAACTTCGTTTGCAGTGCTGTTTGGTGAAGAGATTCCAAAGGAGAGCGGAGCACCACGGGGATAACCGCCGAAACATACACGATCAAATATTATAGTAATCGATTGGCTGCAATTATTCAATCTGCAGATGATGTGTTGATTTATCTCGCTGTACGTATGAGTAAAACCGAAGACGGATCTCTACTAAACGTTCGAGGCCATCACCAATCTCGCACTGCACGCGAAAATTAGAATCACGAATCATTTTGTAATCCTAAAATTTCTTTATTTCACACTCGGCCCAGGAAGACAAATGAAATTAAAATAAAAATGGGATGACTGCCGTAAAGTTTAAGCTTCCAGGTTTTTTAATCCACCAATTTCAAACCTTCCTCATATTGTTTTTCGACGCATGAATATTTTTACAAACCACGCAAACCCGAATTCCCCGAGTGGTCTAATCATACCTGGGTTGCGTTGTACGCTCGAAGCGATCAACATTTCGCTGCGGGTGCTGCCAACTAACTTTCGCTTCCCGTCACTGCCCTGAGCAAGCTATAAACAAGTAATCGTCAATTATGTGGAGAGCCAAAGACCGCTCTGTCCGTTGCGAAGCGGAACGCATGTTCTCATCCGTCCCTGGGAGCTGAGTATTTTGGACCCTTAGTAAAACAGTCTCCGCAATCTTCGCCCTTCCAATCACCATCGAATCTGTAATTTTTCTATTGATCTTGTCTGTCAACCACACCAGAAAGTTGAAGTTTTGCTTCCCATTTTACCTCCAATCCCACTTTATCCAATTATCCTTCACGTACGACTTCCCTTCCCACTGTCCCTCTTTCTCTGCCTTGTGTGAGCACTAGGATGACTCCCCAAAACACTGCATAATTTGAACTTTTCCCAACCATCCTCTCCGGAAGGCATTGCACTCATCATCCTCAACATGTGTGGCTCCTAGTTAGCTCCTCTTTTGCGACA
>LUCM01006494.1:0-62842 GCA_008360955.1 Fasciolopsis buskii
CCCCCTGACCGATGGTTGGAGATAATGGGTGATATATCTCATTGTCGCAATCAGTGACGTTCTTGCATATGAAACCTTTCTTCCTGTGTTCAGTTTCTCAACTATCTTTTTCAGTTGATCTTCGCTGTTTTTTGTTCGTTCTTTTTGAGCAAATCGTACTGTGATTTAGCGGTCATAACCGCGGCATATTGGTGTGTGGTCTATACTTGTGCCAGTTGAACTGAACTGAACTGGCTGTATGTGGTTCACACCAAGAATGCACAGAATCTGTTTCAGCTGGATGAAGGCCGTCTTAGTTTTGTCGATTCGCAGTATCACTTCCTGTTTTTTCTTGCGGTTTTTAACCAGAGTGGATTTTTTCAATATAATTCAGTGGTCAACTGGCTGGCGGTTGATAAGCAGCTGTTGACTTGTTTGATTTCGTTTCTTTGTGAAGGCTTCCGCTTTTATTAGATGTCACAAGCAAATGGATTCGTTCGAAACTTGGTTGGAGCTTGACGAAGGAGTCTCATGGTAAGACAGTATCATTCGCGAACTCCATGGACGAGATGCGCATTTCCTGATTAAGGTAAACGGCATGGCAGTCCCTCAGTGCCCGACTCAGTGTTTGTTCAAATGCCCAATTAAACATAATGGACGATAGAGGACAGCCTTGTCTAGCTCCGGTACTGAGTGAAAAGTGAAATGACTCCTATACATGCGGAACGTAACGCCAGTGACCGAGTACGGCTCTTTGAGGTCCCCAAAAGTCGACTGGACACCTCATCTGATTAAATTATTGTTCGGAGGGGTCCGTACTTTTGGTGGTAAACACCAATTTGCTGTCGCTTGGCTCGTTACTGTACCTTAACTAGTGGGACCCTATATCGTTCTACGCCATTTAAAAATTCCAGGGACAGGATTGACGCCTTCCGCTTACCCCATGTAGTGGCCCCTAGTGGCTACGGATGTGCTTCTTCCATTTCAGTCATACATCCAGCATGTCATAACAACTAAATCAGAGGCGATCTGGAATTAGATACAGGACGCAGTTGGCTGATTGAACTACTAGTGATGGTCTTTTTGGCACATTGAATATTCGATCCACTTGATCTCTGCCACGGCAAAAACCTTCGGCTAGGATAATGCACCAGTCTCTTGCTGCGCATGAGATTTGTTAACCCAGCGACATCATTTATCGAACTGGTCCATCCGAAGTTCTCACATGGTTTTTTCCTTCTTCGGAATGGACAGTATAAAAGACACCCCGGTCAAATTACCTGCTAGTCAATGACAACAAACAGGTTTTTTAGATTTTTGAGGTGCTAACTTCACCAGGAATCTTTCTGTCTTTCATTTTGCTAGTTGCTTCAGTGATATCTGTTGCGTCGCATTTGATTTCGTATTGTTCTGAGGAAGTTGATATTTGTTGTTCTCAGGTAGTTTGTAGGTTGGTTGAACAGCTGGCTGACTTGATTAACATTCTGATTGATTTCCTTGCTTTGTTCGGGTGTCAGGTTTCTTGCCACATTGCGAATAAGCAGATTCTTTTTATAGTGTTTGTTCAAGACGCTGCGAATAAGACGGGATAGCTTACCAAAGTCGTCGGTTCTTGGCGCGGTTCCAATTTTGCAGGCCATTTCTATCGAACATCTCTTCTGATTGTCCAAAGCGGATCCTAGGGTCGTTCGCAGCGGTCTGCGACATTCATTTCTATCTGCAAGTCGGGTTTCGTGTGCTATGGTGACCGGGTAGAGCATGTTGTCCAACATCCAACTTTTTGCTAGTCTTTTCTCTAAAGTTCCCCGAGTGCAATTTTCTTAATCAACAACTTTGTTTGGGCCCACTGGTCCTCCACGGAATTCTCGTCTACTTGTGCTTTAGTTGTGGGAATCAGTTGAAATGTTATCTGTGACTGCGCTTTTCGCTTCTGTCTTCTGTGGACTTCCGGAAGGCTCCAGAGGTCCCAGTGATAGACGAGATGTGAAGAGAATACAGTCATTGCCTCTGTAATTCTCCTTTCTTGCCTCACGGTGCGTTTGGCAATTCTCTACAGACGAAGCCCAACCAGATTGCATCAAGAATTGGTCAAACTGGTTTACAGTATGTTCATCTTTGGAATATCAGATTAGCAGGTACTTGTTGAGGCGATGAAAGGGAGTGCTGCAAGCGTGCTCTGTCGGCTTTGGCCAGATCATCACTTATCTGCATGTGAGAAATTTGCTCACAAAATTCTTTCAGGTACCGTGCATCTTCTGCACAATGATCTTTCAAAGTGCCGCTCTCATATCTCTACACGGTCCGCTTTTCGTTCCATACCCTCTAGAATCAATATCTATAAGAAATTCACTGTCCCATGTTTAGCACGCATTTGGACAAACCGTGCTGGTGTTTTAGCCGAATTCCTGGGCAATCTATCATAACTTATGATTATTCTTCTATGAGTTTTTTTCCTCAATTTTTACAAGGTGTGTAAACTCTTTTTTTTATCTATTTTAATTTTTGTCCTCACGTTTTTTTGACTGAAATGTGACAGTATTTATTGTACGCAAAAGTCTATATAATGCAATGCAAGATTCGTGAGGCTGTTTTCATCCCCGCAGTGAAAGGATTCTGCACGAAGCTTTGCATCTACCGAGCTACTATCCATTAAGTCCTCACGAATGGATCCCGAGCATGGCCACCAAGATCAAACGATACAAGAAGGCTCGCAAGCTTTGACTACCGATGTCGCCGCTACACGGTGTGATGTCGCCTTAAATTGCACCTTGTCAAAACTTTCTTTTTACAGTGAAGTACAGTATGAGGGATAAACCCCGTGGTCACGAGATACTAATGAGTTGGAAATGGGATGCGAAAGCGGGGGAAGATTCACAGAAGAACCAGTTGATTGACTCTACTTTTGAAGACTGGGAGATTTCACGTGGGTAGGGATACAGAAAGTGGGCGGGTGTTCCATGGCTTTGAACTCCGGGGACAGAGTGCAGTACAAGATCTAGTAACAGAGACTCGATGAGGGTGACTAGCTGCCCATGTGCGGCAAGGGCAAGAAGATATTACAGAAAGAGGAAGTGCGGAGGCAAGTTTCGATGAACAAAAGCCGAAGTAATAACGGTAGAAATGAGATCCCGAAGCAACCGTCCAGCGATAGGCTAGTGAATGCGAAGATGTTGAGGAAGGGGCGTCGATGGCTCTTCGTTGAATCCGATCAAGAAGATGAAGGGAAATAGACGAAGCCCCATCCCACACATAACCGCAGTATTCAAGTGCGGGGAGGAGTTGAACTTCGCACAATAGGCAAATTAAGGTGTAGAAACGGCTGGCGCGGAACCGCCGTTGCGCGCAACGCGAAACTCAAACTGAGATATGGAAGGGGATCAGTATAATAATTAACGGATAAACTGAGAAGAGAAACAAAATTTGTGAAACTTAAGCAGGACAGTCGAAGGACAGATGGTGGGAGAGCGAGTGAATTTTCAAAAAAAACTTGGGAGAAGAGAAGTTTGGGAGCATTAAATGTAACATCATTGTTGGGTTTCCAGGTAGAGATGTTCGTACTCGCAGTTTAGAGATACACTAGCGACACAACGGTCGCGATGGATATTGGTGTTTGCATAGCGAGATGTGCGAGAAGACAGAGAACACTGAAGGGTACCGTCATCTGCAAAAGGATGAACTAGGTTTGAAGTAGTGGGCAAGCGATCGTCAGCGAATAAAAAGGTTGATGCAAACATTTAACCTTGGGAAATACCAGCGTTTACGGGAAATGTTTGGGAAAAGACTATCAACTTGGGAGGAGATGGTTCACCCACTGAGGAAACTTGATGTCCCCAGTGCGAGAGACGAGGAAAATCCATACGTTGACAGTTTCGACAGAAGACCTTCGTGCCAAACTCGGTGGAAAGCCGTAGAGATATCGGGTGAGACCAGTGTGTTTCTCTGTGGTTGTCGAGTGAAGCCGACAAAGGGTGAGACGAGGGCCAGCAGGTCACTCATTAAATGGCAAGATCGGAATCCGTGTGAGTGATCGCTCGGCACTATTTCGCGATCGAGAAAGGGGCGCAGTTGGTCAGAGGCAACAGTTTCAAGTGATTTCGAAATAACAAGTTAAGGGGGAAATGGGCGATAGTTAGGGTAAGAGGGATTACCGCGTTTATGAGCAGGAAAAATCACGGCGTTTCGAAGGGGTTGGAAAGGTAGGAAGTTTGAGAAGACAAGAGGCTATGCGAATGAGGAGCTTGCTTAGGGGCACACTTTATGGATGATGTGCGGAATACCTTCCGGACTGGGTGGTTTGCAAACGTTAAGAGAATGCAGTCCTTGGCGGATCGTTTTAGTGCTAATATGAGATATGAAAGAGTAACGACGGATCACGAAGATAGAGTTGTATGATAATTGGGTCAACTGGAATTGGGGGCAAACCCGGGAGCGCAACCTGTTTTCTCGTATGGTTCGCGGACAAGGCCATCAGAGGAATTACAAACGGGAGGGAAGTTGAGAGAACAGAAATCGCCGGAGATTGCTTTCATAGTGGATCGGAACGTTTAGCTGCTAGTAGTGGATGAGAGCAGGTGTTCGGTTTAGGAGGGAACGAAGCGCTCTTTAACTGTTTGTACGGTTGATAAGCATTTGTTCCAAGCTTGTATAAGGCAGTTATGAGAGGCGAGAGTGAACGAGCGGTGCCAGTGGCGAATTGTTGAGCGCTTCAAAAGTACGACACAATCGCATTTATGATTAAACCACTCGCTGACTTCGGGTTTTCCGGGCTTGGCAAAGTGTAGGATAAAGAAAATCATGTCTTGAAGAACAATGTCGGTAAAGTTGGGAACAGGCGTGAAAACGTCTTAAGTAAAGCAACAGTCATTCACTGGGATAACACCGAATTGCTTTCGAAGTTTGCTCCAAGACATCACCCACAATAATTCAGTCGTCATCAGAAAAATTATTTATTACGTTAAATGGTCACGGAAAATATCCGTGATGCACAACACAATTTAGACGTTTGCATGTTTTCACTTATGGTATTTGTACCTTTTAATTCAAATTCGAAATCATCCAGTTATCTCAATTTTTAGGACAATATTACGTTTTCTCTTGTGCTACCGAGAATGGTTTTGGCTGTCCAAGTGGTCCTTCGATAAATTCGTGATCATGTTTGAAGTCCCTGATGATCCCCCGCTGGAACGTGTCAATCCATTTGTGGACGATGCGAACGAATCTGCGTTTGACGAAATTTGCGCCACATATAACGGTTTGTTGGTTATTTGTTTTCATTGGTATTTCCTTCAGCGTCCTTCAGGCCCTCCCAAAAGGCTGCTATCACAGAGCAACAGATTCCCGCACCCTTTGAGAACGTCATCGTAGATGACTTCTTTGATGAACCTTTGGTAAGGAATTATGAAACTGAAATGTAAAAATATAAGTTGATCTTGGTTCTGTAACCATTGTGTGTTCTGACTTCTTGAACGCACCTCGCGAGAAAAGTTTCGTATCTCATCGGCGTTTGTGTAAAGCGCGAAAGCTACTTTTGATTCTTATATTGGTACACATGTAAGACCCGTAGATACCCCTCTTCATTGATGTAGCGGTTACTGATACGAAATTTTGATCGAAAACAGAAAGAATACCCCGAATGAAGTATCATACCTCTTTTGGTTTTGTGCTGATAAAGTAAGCAAACAATGAGTTGAGCGGTCATTTTTCCCGGGAGCCCTAGCGGATCTTTTGATGACAACCTGTACGAGATTCCTGACCATCTCATTATCTTTTGGGGGTTGTTCTCGATATTGTTGCCTCTCATTCGTCTCCGTTTTAATACGGCACGACGTGATAAAATGTCCAGCCGATTAGAAGTTACCAAAAAGCCTAGGCGTTCATGACCCAGTATTTGGTGGTTTTGGAAGCGACCCCAACAAAAGGAAAGTAAGGAGAGAGTTCATCTCTCCAGGTAACCAGTTTGATATTTTTGATCTCTAGTTGCAGAAGTAACGCACCATTAAACAGCGTTTAATGTAGCTAATGACGTTAGAAGGCTAAAGTAATGCTGTTTTTAGTAGATATGGGTCTTTGATGCATTTAAGGAGCAGAGCTGCATCCTGATTGGCGCATCCTTCGGTTGCTGACAGAACGACGGCCGCCATTTCTATGGTTGACCGTGAATAAGATGGGGACTTCCCGATTAAGCGACTGTGAACAGTGTCGGTATACACAGCATTACGGAGTAGCTTACTGCATGTGCAGAGGAACCAAGAGAAATAGCATTATTTTACGGCAGTAGTTATTAAAATTTCAATTTGTTTCACCCAGTAGCAACTACATCAATGAAATTTCAGGATTGATATTCTCGTACAACCACAGTTATAATATCCACACAAGTAAACAAACTGCATTCATCTAAGAGCACAAATAAAAGCCGAGTTCGATTCAGTCACTCGTGGAGTTCATTGATTCTTCCTCTCAACGAAGGATGTAACAGAGAAATTTATTGGGCCTACCCAATCGATGTACGGGAACAGTCGAAGCCGAGTACGTGCTTGCGGCGATATTTGACCCGAGTTTACCACAAGAAGCGGTGTCTGTCAGAGTTGGTCATTTTCATCTTTTCTTTTTAACTTTGTTATTGAGATAGTTGTGGAGATGGCCGTATCCTCATATGAGAATAGTGGTATTGATGTTTGCTCAGATAGGAACCTGCCTGACTTACAATATGCGAACGACGTTGTGAAAACCCAAACAAGTAGCAGTTTTCTCTCGATTTTTTCAATGTTAGTGTAGTCACGTTTGGTATGCGTATTGAACGATCGAATTATGAAATGCTGTTGCAAGACTGGGTTGGTTGAATGTTGAACGTTGGTTATGCAGGGGAGCAACTGGGTGAGGTGAGCAGATTTAGTTGCTTCGTTATTCATATCCCACGTGGTGATCGTATATGGGATGAAATGTCTTCGCGTATACAGAAGGCCCGACTGGCCTTTGGTAATTTGAGGTATCTGTTAGTGGGAGTGATATCCGGGTATCGATCAAAGACCGGACATGCATAGTAGCAGTGAGGTCGGTACTGCTCTGCAGCTCAGAAACGTGACCGTTGAGAGCATAAGATATGCGAAGACTTTTGGTGTTTAAACATCGTTGTCTTCGTAGTGTTGGTGGAATATGGTAGGAGAGGTTTTTAGTTAATTCAGCGGTAAGATAGAAGGAACTGGGTCCTAGGGTTTAACCTTTAGAACAGGCACCGAATCAGAATAGGTTGATGTGGTTGGGACGTGTTTTGCTCATGTCCACAGAACGACTGTCTCATTTTTCGTTGTTCTGTGAGACAGATAGTGGTTGGAAGATGGTTCGTTGTGGCCAGTGGATGACATGTGAACAAGTGTGAACACGTTAACTAGTGGACTGGCTGGTGTAGGTGCAGATAGGCTGCCGGTTTGTGGTCCCTGCGATCCCCCTGACCGATGGTTGGAGATAATGGGTGATATATCTCATTGTCGCAATCAGTGACGTTCTTGCATGTGAATCCTTTCTTCTTGAATGCAGTTGCACAAATCGCCTTCCTGCTCTTAGTCTTTTATCGTCCCCCTTTCGTTTGTCTGTTTAAGCAGATGGTGATTTGAAGTATCAATCACAACCGCAGGACGTTTGTGCACGTTCAGTTTTTTTCCAAATTTAATTGAACTGATCTGGGGCTGAGGTGGTTTTGTCGCAAAGTTTATGTCAACATGTGGTTTATTGTTTACGCAAACTACCGTAATGAATTTTCGGTCATTGCTTGTTTTATTTCGCTCTGGTAGATTCAAATGGACTCAAGATCGTCAGTCGACGATTTGGAGAATGCTGTGTTTCGATTAAAGCATATGGTTTTGGCATCAACAAATGAACCCGAGGAAAAGCGACAGCGACTTTTGGATCGGTTAATTGAATTGCGACGTATTTTGTATACGGTGAAAGTAAGTCACATTTGAGTCTGTTTGGTTTCAGCGGGTTCATCTGGTTTTATTAGTTCTTGTCAGTGTGTGACCTCTAACGTGACTGAATTATCCGCTCTCCAATGACAACCGACTGGATACTTCAACAGTTACTCTCCTTTTGTGGTAGGTCTCAGTAGTCTAGTCACTTCTGTTTAGGCAGAACATCTTTGGTGGGATCTGGCAAGAATATCGCACAGTCTGTGATGAGAATAGGTTTGGAAAATGTGTTTGAGATCATTTAAGAGGCGGCGTACTCATCGTTAGACGGGAAACTCCGGTAATCCCTGTATGAAGCTAGTTTCTGTTCTTTCTTCATAAGGGCTGTGCAACATACGATGGATAAGCGTGGCTCAGGGGATTTTTCTGAACACGGCGTTAGTAGAATGACAGCGAGTAGGTTTTAGCACATTACTTGAACCCAAACCATCTCAATCGGAAGCATTTATTGTTCGCGCACTGTCAGGTAGGACAGCAAACTGCCCTATCAAGAATTTTTAAAACTTTGAAAGTCGAGCTGCGCTGCATCTTGGAAATTTGCGCGAAGGGACTATTTTCCATAATTGCCTCCAGTAGTCCAGATACGAACTCATTCTGTCACTTCATACTTTTTGTGTCAGGTGATTTGGTTTTCATTGTCCATGGTCATTCTGGCGTCGCCATTGCCTCATAATAATAGTTTTTTATTGTTTCACTCATCATTATAGCAGAAGGGGCATGTCCCATAGCCGCTAGGGCGCACTACCCTTCAGCAGGGACCAGGAACCGGAATACTAAAACTTGGAGTTCCACAGGATGGTATTAAATCTCAATGGGTCATATTTAGTGACGGCAGTGAGTTTCTGTCTACCTGGGGATCTGGGATTCGCAATTCTGACCTTTTCGTGGTGACGGCTATTAATTCACTTGGTTAGTTCACATCAGCAGCGCCAGTTGTAAACTTACTTCCTCGATCCATTCTATTGTCTCGGTTCATCTCGCAGAACGGGACACAGGGAGACAGGCTTCCCGTGACCATAAGCGACGCGGGACCCAAACACCGTAATCTGTTCTAATTGTGTTTATATATATGTATATAATCTTTAACACCGACTTGAAACCAAGCATGATGCCAACATAACAGCGTGTAAATGGAACTTCACAGGTGGAGAAACAATAGTTAAAAATAACAAAACATAGCAGTCCAACCTTTTTTGTGTTTCCACCGGATTTTTTGGTTGTTTTCGGATTACTTTAAAAAGAGGCGAGTTCTGCGTGCAAGTCATACAACATTCGAATTACTGACTCAGCGTCTCTAACAAAGAATAATCCTCGCCTGTTGGGCCCCAACCACGAAGGTGGGAAACATCAGCCGAAGCCAAAACCCAAACTAACTTCTTTATACCTCTACGCCAGGTCATGGCTTGGTAGCCACGTTCCCTCTTCCGGCCATGCCCACCAAGCACGTGCACAAAGTGCACGAAAGGGTAGACGATAGGCAAGCATACGCAATACGTGTCCAAGCTACCGAAAGGGGACGTAAGGGGATTATCTGAGTCAGAGAACGACTGTCTGCAACCAACACACGACGATGCACCTGGTCATTGCTCACCGGTTGTTCCATCCAGACACGAGCAATAATTCGGAGACATCGGTGGTCGGAAACAGAAAGTCGCCGGGAGTTGTCGACGCGGATAGGCCAGGTTTTGCAATCTTGAAGTAGAACACTACAGACTGTGGCGTTTTATATTCTGCGCTTGAGAGAAATGCGGATCTCGAACACCAGTCGGTCTCGTTGAATTGATTCTGCATTGTCTTTCACCAAGGGATACTTTTGCCATATTGTAAGTTACAACTTCTGTTCCCTGAAAGCAATTCAACTCCACCGTCTAAAACACCGAATAAGGCTTTCTGTGGAACATCTTTTATGACAAGATTAAAAAGAAATCTGGCGGTCGCGAAGTGTGGCAAAAGTTGGCCATAAGCCCTTACTCGACGTGATGTATGACGGCACAACTCTTTGAGGACCGACACATCCTTCTCACTTATTCAATTTATCAACAAACAGTACCATATTGTAGACCTATCAACAGACCACAATTAAATAAGGCAGCAAAATGCAAGGCATTCTTGATAAGCAACCAATGCTCATTGATGTTTTGAGGTGGGGGCAATCCTATTTTTTCAGCCGGTGCGCTTCGATAGATTGGTAGGCAATTCAGATCAGATAGTCTGTGGCAATTTAACCGACGCTTCACCACGCGTTTTGAACGCCCACTTAAGCACATGGACAGCTTAGTGCATAGTAATGCGTGGTCGGAGTAGAGGGGAATGCCCCAGTGCGATAGTCTTGTAAACACTCCCGCAATTTGTAGCTAATGGCGATGTGGTCGATTTCGGCTCACCGCTGACCCAAAACGGGCGGATGCTAGGTGGCTGACCGGCCACTGGAATGTCTGAATCCCGTCCTGATGAGAAACACTTGATGGTTTGAGCACCAAGTGAACAACCGTTCTCTGTCTTCAGAACGACGGGAATCGAGACCAATGGGACCTCCTAGATGCGACTCATTTGAGGACAGCCAACCCACTCCAGCATTCATGTTGCCCCGCCTTGCTGTGCGCAAAAGGTCGTCTAACTCTTGATTGCATCTGGGCTGCAATCTGTTGGCGCGTGCGCTAAGACGACAAGCAATTTGCATCTATCAGAGCGACGGCTGTTTAAACTGCATGAACCTCACTTCGTATAGCCGGCTGTCGAGTAGGATCCAGTCAAGTAATGCAGCCTCAGCCATCTCACTGAGAGCCACACCAATGCCAGCAACACCAGAATTCGCAATCTCGGGGTCCCGAAAAGACGCAAATGAAACTTTACAGGACTAGATGGGGATAACAGTCGGATAACAGCTGGAGTCTTGAATGTGAGTCTTGGATACAATACAGATCGATGGCCAGGGTCTCCAGTGCACGGGCTTAACACCCCTGTTGATCTGCACAGATCAGTGTTCGCACATTGAATGTGGCTAGTTTGAAGGTGAATCGAGGACGAAGAAGTGCATCAACCGGCATAAACAGATTCTGTAAGATTTGGATGTTATCTAATTGAAAACATGGGAGAACAAACACAGGACCTATTCCAATTACCCTACTACTAGCGTTGCCGTCTTCTCTTCTCGAAGAATGTAAGGAAATAGAGTGGATTGTGGATAAGGGAATGGCCACTATCCAGGTGGTTAGCCGTGATTAAGGTAGGCTCAAGCCCATGGAATAAGCGGCAGTAGGCACGCAACAACAATGTCAAGAGCGTCGTAGGTTTTCGCCTGGCAAGCGTTTTCTCTCGATATATCATCAGTGTCCGTTGATGATACTGTAATGTGGCGAGTGTGGCCCGCCGACCAAATAAGTCCATTGCCCCTTTTCGTGTTCCACTGACCCGGCGAGGTTTCCCATAAGAGGAAACTGATCAACTGGCCACCGGCTCGTGTGGAATGATTCTGATGGGTTGCAGAAAGCGCTTGGCTGCACAAAGGCTAGAGGTGCATCCTCAAGTAAAAAGACCTACTCTTGTCTGAGCGACCGTGTGGTACAGCAACCCACAAGGCATAAGACCGTGAATATGACTGATCTTCGCTCAAAGTTAGTTAGAGGTTTGTTTATAGTCTTTGAGTCGGTTTCCACCCCCAGCAGGTCGATTCCGAAAGTTTCACTTTAATTATCCCCAATGACCAAGTAACTGTTATTTTCCTTGCAAAATATGTTTAGCGTTGCGATCTGCCAAGACCAATCAGGTGTTGATCGCGTTTTCTTCGGGTCTGTTTGTCGCTGACCAGATCCCCTGCATGCCACACAACTTGCTACCCTTTGTTGATATGAGTCTTCATACGTGTCACTCCATATTTGTGGTATTTCTAACGCCGCTACCGCCTGCGCAATATTCACTGTCTCATTTTGTTACTAGTTCTCTATATTCGGTAGCATGGTTCGTGACGACGTGTCGGCTACAAAAAGTTGTCTATCTTGTCGCTGATGCAGCTAGTAATTATACTTTTGGAGACGTATTAGCGTCGACTTCAGGCCTTTGGGTACTCGATTTAGCAGCTTATCCACAATCATAACCAATGATTCTGTTATGCGAATTAATTGGGCGACAATCTTGTAAGATGATGGCTCCTTACTCATGGTGACTACTGTCACACTGTATTGATAATGGTTATTCTGGATCGTAATATACGAGTACAGGGTCTTTACAAAGAGCTGTTTCATACTATAGAAAACTGACTGCTGCTATTCTGCCCAATTTCACGTGTCCGCCCTATGGGTTAATCGGTGGACTAACGGTTGGGTCATCAGATCCGGTAACTGGTAAAAATCTGCGAATTTGGTTGATTATTCCATCAAAATGTTAGACATCTTTCCCACTGTTTGATTCAGGTACATCTACGATGGCACTCACCTTTTTGGATTCAGTTTGAGACTGCTGTCGGGGACAATGTGACCGTGGAACGTGACTGCTGTTTTGCAAAATGTTAGCTTGTCTCGCTTTACTTTCATTCCCTTTCAGTACATCCTTGTAGAAAAGAATCAAACTTTTCGGCGCAGTCCTGGACATTCTTCCCAAAAAACGTTAACACCATCCGCCACTCAAAATGCCCCATGAATGTCATCTACTGCTTGCTGAACCCTCCTCTGAAAAATCTGACTGGGAATTTTTAAGCCGAACGGTAGCTGCTTCCAGCCGTTTTATCCAATTCTGTATGCCAAAACCATGGGTTATATAACCTTTTCTAAAATACGGTGTAATCCATAGCTCTAGGAAAATATAAAATACAGGTGATCTACAGTGCGCTCACTGGAATGCTTTATTTAGTGGTTTGGGATCGATGCAGTTTAGTAATTCCCGGAATGTCTTCTTCATCGCCACCACTATTTGAAGTGCACAGTCTGTCATTTCGTCGACCTTTGCTACGATAGTTTGCAGTTCCCTTTTATGTCGTTCTCTAAATGCGTAAGAGATACCGTGGTCTCACTAGACTCGGTAACATCAAATGTAGCCAGTTCTGGGAGGTATCATAATTTCTTATCAAAGGCAGAGGCATACTTTCCTGGGTAATATTCAACGTTATGATGAATATGATGAACAAACGGATCATAATGAGACGAAATCATATGCAAGTTTTCCTCAAACTCATGTTTGAGAATAGGTGAATAGCTCTGGTTTATCACTGCTAAGTCTATGACTCAAAATGGACCACCCTTAGGGTTGGTGACTTGGAGCGTCGCCTCTGTTTTTTTGGTGATCCTTGGCGCCATTCCACATAGTGAGTTCTTTCTCTGTCGGTCTAAATGAGATGTTTGGTAGAACATTCATAGTTAATATGCTCATCGATGGTGCGGTGTCTAGGTGGAGTTCGTTTCCTCCGTTCACCAGCATTACAGCATTAGCATCCTCTTCTTTTTATCGAAGATTTCACTTCGGTTCCTCAACGTCCATTTTGCGAGTTTTGGGTTGTGATCATTGCAGTTTTGAAAAGTAATTCGATGCTCCCGACGGATATCACGTTTCCCACCAAGTTAGGTAACTTCCTCCGCTTTATATGCATTCTCCCACGAAATCGAAATTCCATCTTGAACTCCGAGCGTTCCTCAGGTGTCATCTATCACCACACGATTCTGAAACAATCAAGGTTTTTATGCGTTTTTCGGCTGATTCCTTGTTTTGGCAAACATGGATGCACTGTTGGAGTTTCAACGTTTGAATCTTAAATAACGTTATTATCACTTCGGATTTGCGAGAACCTGTCAAAATTCGTTTGAACATGTTCGGAGACTTGCTTCTCAATCGTATATTAAGTGGCATTTAAATCCACGATTCCGAGCAGATTGTGTACAAACCTTCGGCATCTAAAATTGATGTTGTAAGGTAAATTGCTATTTTTCTTGAATATGCTGACGCTTTTGGATCCCTCAGTGTCTGCTTCCTCGCCCTCTCCTATAAAACGCCACTGATCCAAAAAATTGAGTATTTTTGAAACTGTGCCATGTCTGCTCCTTTTGGTAAGAATCAGCCATCGTTCATCCCAGTTACCTCAGGTGTTTTTCGAAGAGTCGTTCCATTTCTCATATTTCAAGAGGCCCAACATTTGTCCCAACTTTATTGGTCAGAATATAGCGATAAAGGTTTCTTTGGCTGAACGCAGCCCTAGTCACATTGAAACTGCCCATTGCCGTGGTGTGACCGCTTGCGTACTTCCGTGGCCCAGTAAGATGTACGGATGGGAATACCTCAAGCCGAAGACCCAGCCATGCCTGGGAAGTTAATGACTAGAGGCTTGATGAAGTGGTCTCCTGGTCCTCTAAGTTAGTTGTTGATTTGATCTGGCGACTCAGTTGGAAAAATGAGTTGGATAATAATTGGTCCAAGTAGACGGACTCTCACTCAGCCGCTCCCCGCTGCCTTTCATACAGGATCATGTTAAAACGAAATGCCTTGGCTAGGACTCCTCAATCTGCCTGGCAGTTGGACTGCTTAACAGCACTCGTCCACAAGCCTCGGTGAATAGTACAAATGCGGTAAGTTCGGTCGATCAACGATCATCGCGCGGTATAATCGGGACCACGCCTCTCATTACTTCGAGTAAGGGGACTAGTGATTATACTTCTACTGAGAGCTCTCATGCTGGGTTAGGATCCCAATGCACTGTGGGCGGGACTTTTGAATCATAGACCCCAGTTAGGGTTCCAAAAGAAAAAAACCCTTCCGGGGTGCGGGAAGCCGCGAAGCATCACTCGCCCAAGCACTCCCAGGCCTCTTTCTATGAATGACCTTATCGGCCTTCATTCTCCTAATGTAAGGACCAGGCTATATAGCATCAAGAATTGTGGCTCGTTAAGTTTATCTAGTGGTAATATTAGCGAGAGGTGTTCAAGTAGATTTAGCGTCTATCACCGAAGGAGTCAGAGGCTCGAATCCCAAATCTGCTGATGACTTTGGTGGTAGACGGCAACTCACTGTCGCCCGGCTCGTAACCACGCCTGACCTAATGAGAACTTATGTGGTTCTGTACCACTAAGTATCAGGGCCATGGTTGCCAGTCCTCTCGTTTTGAAATGGGTCCTAATGTTTATAGGGTATGTCCATCCCACTGTGGTCATTCTTCAAGCATGTTATAAAGAGGCCAGAAAATAATTCGAGTACAATGCGTAATTGTGAATGATATAATGTTAACAACACAGCGTTGTTGGTAGATGTAATGTGCCAACGTTTCGACTACCGTGGGTAGTCTTTCTCAAGTCAAGTTTTACAATCAAATGTCACAATATGTAATTGTTTATTTTATTTTCCTGCACTCATTGTCCGCGTGATGCCTTAGAAACTTTTACAATATATGCATCGTACATCTCTGAAACGCACATAAGATTCCTTTTCCGTAATCACTCTTCGCGGCCAAGTTACAGTCTCTTTCGCTTCACCCTTCATGTGACAGGTGATCTAGTTCCCAGTGCTAGTGGTGAGGCTGGCGTCGAGATTTCTCTGAGTGTGCGAGTCCAGTGTTCACTGTTAGACTGAGTCCCAGGCAACAGGCATTTGTGTCATTCGGGTGAACGGTTACGTCGTTGTTTGTCGTCGTATATGTTTGCGCCCATTGGTTGCACCTCTTCCGAGGCCGAAGACGTTCTACGGGAGTTATCCCAGTTACTCCAAATTACGCATTCAGCGGATGATATGGTAATTGCTGGTGGTTTTAACGCCCAATTTGGCTACTTAGCCGAGTCGGAGCGGTCGATTTTCTGTCCCAGCCGACAACGGTGGTTGTCTTATACAAGTTTGTTTCAACTACGGGCTGTTTCTAGCGCATACTAGTCCTTGTCATAGAAAGTGACCATGTCACTTGGTGCCCTCCTTCGCCTTCATAACACTGGATTCAGATTGCCACAGGTAACCGGTGACACGGATCAGTTGGGGATTTTCGGTCATTCTGACCCACGCCTGTGGACATCGATCATGTCTTAGTCTATGTCCGCATATGTTTGCGCCTAGTCAGTGATCACCCGATCACGAAAACCACTCATCCTGCACAGATGATTCTAGATGATGGAAGACGACTTCATTTTTCATCGGGGCTTTCAGTGCGGTTGTTTCCTCACCAAAATGCCCGGGAACCGAACGAACACTGGGACTGACCAAAGAAGCCCAACAGTTGACAGCAACTGCCACGCAGGACTCAACGTCATGCAAACCCCAGAAACGATTGATTTCATCGATCTCAGTCACTCCGTTGGATGCGCGCGGATCCATCCCGGGGATGCGATATATTAATGAGACCCTTGAATCCCGTCAGCGTCTAAGAAACTGTCGCGAGCCGTGGTAGATAAGAGAACGTACGGAAATGGAAAAGGCTGTGGTTACCGGAAATAGTTGCCCTCTGGAGCAACCAATTTGAAATACCGGTCCACGAAAGCCCAACGTAAGCGAAGTGATTAAAGAACCCAACAACTCACTGATTCACTCGTAGGAGTGTTAGTTGAAGTATTGAGCAGAGCACTTTGACGAGTAGTTCAGTTGGCCCACGGCCACAGTGGGCATTCCGCCTGTCTGGAAATGAACTAATTCAAGTACACACCAGACCTCCATCAGAAACGGAGGTGGTCAGAGGTGTAGATTTTCTCAAAATGCGTAAGGTTCCGTGAGCAGATGGCTATATTCGTCCACCCTCAGGGATGATGCGAAGTGTTAACTTTGGAGTTAACAAAACTCCTGGCGTGAGTGAATGGATCCACGGAAACAGATTCCCAAGGACTGACGTGAATTGGTTATTGTCCAGATTTACGCGAGAGATGATAGGTACTTATGTGAGTATCACGCCATTGGATCCAAACTGCTCGGGGAGTTATCCTCCATCGATTATCTAGTACTTGTGAAAAATGTATAGGTGAGAGTCAGGCCGATTTAGAATCCGATTGGGGTTGTATTGAACGAATCTTCAATTGGTGACAAACTTCAGAATGCGAGCACGCAGTCCGTAGACCGAAGATCTCTGGCTTCTTTGATATGGCAGCTGCGTTTGACTCAACCGTTCGTCGACTTTTCTGATGACATCTCCGTGAAGAGTGTGACAGAGAAATTTATTTGGCCTACCCAATCGATGTACGGGAACAGTCGAAGCCGAGTACGTGCTTGCGGCGATATTTGACCCGAGTTTACCACAAGAAGCGGTGTCTGTCAGAGTTGGTCATTTTCATCTTTTCTTTTTAACTTTGTTATTGAGATAGTTGTGGAGATGGCCGTATCCTCATATGAGAATAGTGGTATTGATGTTTGCTCAGATAGGAACCTGCCTGACTTAGAATATGCGAACGACGTTGTGAAAACCCAAACAAGTAGCAGTTTTCTCTCGATTTTTTCAATGTTAGTGTAGTCACGTTTGGTATCCGTATTGAACGATCGAATTATGAAATGCTGTTGCAAGACTGGGTTGGTTGAATGTTGAACGTTGGTTATGCAGGGGAGCAACTGGGTGAGGTGAGCAGATTTAGTTGCTTCGTTATTCATATCCCACGTGGTGATCGTATATGGGATGAAATGTCTTCGCGTATACAGAAGGCCCGACTGGCCTTTGGTAATTTGAGGTATCTGTTAGTGGGAGTGATATCCGGGTATCGATCAAAGACCGGACATGCATAGTAGCAGTGAGGTCGGTACTGCTCTGCAGCTCAGAAACGTGACCGTTGAGAGCATAAGATATGCGAAGACTTTTGGTGTTTAAACATCGTTGTCTTCGTAGTGTTGGTGGAATATGGTAGGAGAGGTTTTTAGTTAATTCAGCGGTAAGATAGAAGGAACTGGGTCCTAGGGTTTAACCTTTAGAACAGGCACCGAATCAGAATAGGTTGATGTGGTTGGGACGTGTTTTGCTCATGTCCACAGAACGACTGTCTCATTTTTCGTTGTTCTGTGAGACAAATAGTGGTTGGAACAGGTTTTTTGTTGCATTGTTTGCCGAGCGTAGCTATAGGCCATTTGTGGATTGAAATGACATTTGTTCAACGCGTTATACTGCTTTTCGTTTCGCCGATTTGAAGTTTTATTTCGTTTTGTTTACGACATTTTGATTTGTAGCTTGTTTTTGTGTTGTTATCTGAATTTCCATTCATTTAAAGGTATTTTTAGCTTCGTTTTATTTCACTTATGCTAATCTGCTTGATAGTTTTCTCTGTCGTGGTTCGAAACGTGTATGAATAAAGACGTTGTAATCCTTGGTGTTGCTGTTGCTGTGTAGCCCAGTATTCTTTAGTTGGGCATGTCGAAATGCGGCTTGTATTCTTTTGTTTGCTTGTTGAGTGTCAATCATTCGGACATCATGCCGTCTTAAATTGATACCCGCGATTGGAATCCGCTCATTGCGGGCGAACTTCGTTTGTCAGGCTTTAATTGGCAGTGATCCCACTCCTGAAGTTATTCTGCTTTAGTGTATTATTAATCACGGGTTTTTAAATATGAACTACTACAAAAACCCTAAGAAGTAGTTGACACTTGTCATTCTGCTTTTTTATCTACATCCACTTTTCATTATTAATATCAATAGATTTTTGTCGAGATTCACCCATTGCACTACGTTTTGCTTTCTTTTCTCTTGACCATTTGGTAATTTTCTGCAACCTTGAGCATGGATTCGTAGCACTTCGTTAGATTCTATCTTGCAGACGAGGGTTTAATAAGGCGGTGAATTATTCATGCAGTAGTCTTTTGATATAACCGCTTGTGTCAGCACTACAAGGCCTGCTTTGTGATTTGCCCATCCAATCGTCGGAATAAGTCTCATCAGCCCTAGTTTCGACGCATTTAGCTGAGCAATCCCTTCTTTGTTATTTTGACTAATGTTAGGAGAAATGTTGCAAACATCTTCATAATATCCGGTTTTTCAACTGATAGCCAATCAGATTTGGGTTTCCTTTGTTGAAGCAGCCACTTTTTACCGGAACTGAATCAAATGAGGCTCAGGAGTTTCATTGGTCGAGGTTTCGACTATCACGAGTAGCCTGTCTCCAACCCGCTTTTTGACTGGAAAACTACGTATACTGTTGCTTTCTTCACGTCCGTTAGTATGAATGTGGGCGCCACAGCATGAAACCATGAGTAACACTGTAAACACGCTTGTCAGCATAGTGCGGCATCATGACAACAGAGCTTTTATGTGCAATACATGGGCTTGTGGCTAATGAATTTTCAATGTTTAGGTCAGGTGTGATGGATACAGAAGGAGAAAAGAAGGCACAGTTCCGAATGCTTCCAATTAAACATACTTGCCATTTAGTCACATTTCTTGGGGAAATTCTCTCAATAATGCCGAGGTCAAGCGTAAGGACTCGTGGTTTATTCTTGATGAAAGCACCTAATCGGAACAGGTTAATGTGGTGAAGGCATTTGTTATACATTCAAATGAATGATATGCCCTGTTCTCCGAGAGTGGCTATTACGTTATTACGACCAGTGGTGGCTCAAGTACCAAAACGGTATAGAAAGCCATCGGTTTCTACTAGTGCCATCCGTGCGGAAGTTATTAGAGAACTCTGTTTTTCATCTCGTGCCATCGATGTTTAGAAAACCGAAAACTGTCTAGAGAATGACTGGTACTCATATTGTGCTGCTACTTTATGAAAAATATGCTACCTTTCACGGCAATCTTCACATTGACAACTATGAACAGGAAGACTCGCTCTTTTTTCATTTCCACAGGAGTCGACCAGCGCAACAAGTGGTCGTGTACGCGATGAATCAAATCCCCATTTATCCGCACCACAGACTGACTCACGAAGTCCACTGGTTCGTCGTGTTCGAACTGTTTCGCAAAGTTCACTGCTGATTCATGCGCACTCACACAAATCACGACAATCGGAAACTCCGGTTTACTCAACTTGCGGGCACGATTTCAACCTGATTTTGGCGTTCCGTTTTCTGGGTCAATTATGTGAGTGTTGTGGTTGCGCAATCCGCGACCCGTCCCGGCGTATTTTAGTTTGTACTCAATGTCGAGTGGTATGTCATCCGCAACCTTGTCTTCGCGGTCTGACCCGACGTTGTCCTCGCAGTTTGAATTCTTCCGACTTGTACGTGAATCTAAAACCACCTCCCTGTCAACCGGAATCGGATGCAGATCACGGCAGTGACTCGTTGCGGCCTGCACGCTTTCATCATCTCGAAGTCCGGCGCCTGTGTTACGTGGGTTCAAACCTCACAGACCAGTGTTGGTCCTGTTTTGAGTGTCAAAAGCCACTCCAGCCGGCACCCAACAGCACGGTTACAGCTGAACCTGCTCTGACTGGTCCGTTCCTTTCAAAAACAAATTCGGTGATAGAAAGTACCGCTGATTTACTCATGCGTCAGGCTGCACAGACAGAATCCAATCCAGATGTTGTACTGAAATGGGTCACACCGCAGTTGCAAACTCAAGTGAACTCTTTGTGGAATGAAACCACACAAATTTTATCCCTCCATCCAAAAATCACCGTACCCACGGACAAAACTAGTCCACATTTGCAATGGGCCTACGCAGACGCCCAGACTGACCTCGGACCAATTCAAACGTGGGCTGATGCAATCGTTCTAGAATCGGTACATCGAACACCGCGTACCACCAATAAGTTATCTCAGCGTTCTGCATCGTCAGGGGGTCATGCACGTGCACCACTGTTAATAAACGGAGAAATCATCAGACCGCTCGCTGTCTCAGAATCCGGAATGGATTGCCTCATGGACAGTGCTCGCGAGCAGTCACTGGATTCGGCACGTTTGTGTTACTATACTGGACACTTCTATTGTGCGCAATGTCATTGGGGGGATTCGCATGCGATCCCAGCTTGTATATTCATCTTAGGTGATTATCGGCCGAAACCGGTAGGTAGTTTTGATGATTTCCTTATCATTTGTACACCTATGGTATCATTGTCATCAGTTTTAGAAGTGACAGGGTAACTCGACTTTTGTAGCTTTTTGCAAAGCCGCTTGAGATTCTGGATGCTGAATAATTTTCAAGTTGATTTCGGCAAAATAAAGTTCAAGTCATTTTTAGAAATCACAAACGTTATTTCAGAAAAAGTCTGGATGAGTGATAGGTTACACAATGAAAAGGTTAACCCAAGAGTGTGATTTCCTCCCTCTTATTTCCCATTTAAACTCCCTATAAACAGGCAAATGGTTGTCCTTTTGCTATTTAAGACAAAGACAGCGTTGCAATGGGTTTGCTCCGTTCCGTTATCGCTGTCACCTCTGCTCAAAATTTTTCCGAACATAAGTTTAGATAGAAGTCATCGTAAAGCCACAGCTGTCTGTTATTCACGATAGAGTTATTATAAACTGATCTTTGTTGGTCTGAACATGCAACTTTTGCATTAACTGAATTGAGATAGGTGACTTGTCGTTCAAAGACCTGGTATACGCAAGTAAAACACTTTTTAAGAGCTGAGCGAAATTCGTTGTCTCATTGCATAATGTGCAATAAATTCTACAGTTGAATTTTGGATGGTCACCATTAGTCATTATAATTATCATTTGTCTTCTGTTCACCTTATCGCATTAGATGCAAAGCGACTCTTACATACATTTTCGTCTGTCGATGCGATCCAACAAAAGGCGTTGGAGAAAAGCTGGCACTACATCGAGGCTGACGGGATTCTGTGACCCAAAAGTAGCGCGTTTGTCTCTGTTTTGGTATAAAACTGCTTTTCATTATAAAGCTGGAACTTGACGGCTTGCGCGCCTCCCTCAGCCAGCGAGCTGTACAAGGTGGCTTATCTTGAGCTGAAATTTGAGTCATACCTAACGAAATGGTCCCCTGGTTCCTCAATTTATAGAGTCATTTCAGCTGGCCACTCAGTCAGTGGAGGAATAGATGAACTTCCAGGTAGCCATTTACCGACACCTTGCGGATAGGTTCTTACCGAAACTAAAAGACCTCCGTTTAGAGCCCTAATCGTTCGGTTTGGTGACTGCAATCTTTCAATATCCGTTCACCATCTTCGATGATTTTCATTGTTTCATTGTTGTCGCTTAGGCCTGGTGGAAGGGACATTCTCTATGGTCTTTGGGAGGTCGGGGGGGGGGGCGGAACCGCGGTCAATTTACTGTCTCAGCTAATCAGACCGACAACGAGGGTCTCTTCACTTAGATTTATTCTGATCGCAAGTTTTATCTGGGGAATATGTTTTCTCATAAGTAAAGGCATCGGTCCACTTGATGCCCTACTTCACAGCGTTGAGCTCAGATTTATAACGGTTACGCTGATTACCAGTGGCATGAATCAGTCGAAGATTGTCGCCATCTTCGTCAAAACCTGTGGATTCAGATCAATTTAATTCAGGTTGCACAAAAAATCCTTGCGTCTGTTGTTCTCCGCAGGTCAACAATACGAAGAGAAATACAAATCCCTGAGGAGCAAATGAGGTTTCGCCCTGGTCGAGGCTGCATTGATATTCGCTGTCCGTCAACTACTGGGAAATCGACACCCCCCTACCGAAGACCGACCATTGCCCTGTTGTTGAACAATAGCGCAGCTTTGACTCACTTAACAGGAGCACTCTATGGGATTACTTCTTAAGGCACGATGTGCCTAAAAGGTATGTATCAATCATCATCCCCTCTTCCACCATACTTCTTCACGAATAAAAGCCTATGGTAAGCCCACCCAATCTTTGTTGCCTCCACCGTAGTCCGACAAGTGTGTCCTATTTCGCCGTTTCTTTTTAATTCTGTGATTGGTAATGTCCTTAGGAGATTGTGAAGTCGAACTCCCACCAGGGAACAGAATTGCTCACTGCGTCGTACTTCACGCTTCTAATATCCAAGCAGATCAGCTTCTGAACGGCCTAACGATTGAATTGATTAGATACGGCACACAGTTCGCACAATCAAAGTGTAAGGTTTTACTCCAGGATTGGTATGAACATATAACTGTGCCATACTTGGGAAACCAAAGGCTGGAGATTGCCAAAAGTTTTGCTTATTCGGAAAGCTATATTTCTAGAACTGGGGGCGTGCGGAAGAAAATATCTATGCGTATTTCAAAGGCCAGACTAGTCCTTTTTAATCTCAGGCACCTGTGGCGCTGAAAGGACATCAACTTATCTTTGAAAGACCGAGTATAAAATGCCACCGTGCTTCGTGTACCGCTCTGTGGTTGTGAAAACATTACCCTTAAGTGTTCAGAACATCCGTCGCCTAGCTGTCTGCTCTTGTGTCATGGGAGCAACGATAAAGTGCGCAGCCGTGTTTGGCGCGATCGTCTCCTCGCTGGAAAGAACCATGTTGCAAAGCTCTCATCGTCGGCTTGGTCATGTTTTAAGAATGCCTGTCCAATCCCTTTCAATTCGGTTGTCGTTTGTGCTGCTTGGGCCTAGCTGGAAGGAATGAGGAGTTTAGTAGAATGTCTATCATGTATAGAGCAATCTCAGTTACCAAGCTGGAGCAGTAAGGATCAAAGGGTACGCTGGCTTGTTTCTCCTGTTGACATGACTCGAAACTGAAATCAATAGCAGGAGTTTATTCGTTTTTGCTGTAATCACCAAAAACGAAAAAAGAACAAGTTGCGCGTAAAAAAGCCGAAAGAAACTTGCTTGCCCGCTTGTCTTGTTCCCTTTCGTTTTTTTTTCACGCCAGCTCTACGTCACCCCATTGCACCCTATTTTGTTTGGCGCAGTCTGAAGTTAGACTTTATATATATATATGTATATATATATGTATATATATATATAAATACACATATATGTATATCTATTTATATATATATATGTATCTATATGTACATATATATATGTATATATACATATATATATATATATATGTATAGATCCTGCAAGTTTTGTTATTATTTTGAACCTTAATTTCGCTCACCCCAACCTTTCAGCTTCTTATGAGGAAGAAACCAAAGAATGTTTTAATTTTTCATACTAAATTCACGAGACGATTAAGTGGGGCGATAAAACGCTTTTGTTACGCAATGCCGACTGAAAGGTTTTAGGTTTCAGAGAAGTAATGCTAACCCGGTTGCGTAACCCGGATCTATGTGCACAGTAGCCGTTAATGCGGACTTTGCGTTTCCCGGTTGTTTATTGTTCCGAATTTGACCCCTACGCCCGTTCACTGCAATTGAGAACTGAATATCGTATAATTTTCAGGTTGTTTTGCTTAATTGGTTGAAATGTTAACGCTCTGCATTGTTGGTCCTGCTTTCTCTACTTTAAAGGGCATTCAGTGTTTAGTTTTTTGGTTGTTTTTATTGTTTCTTAGGAGTTCACCAGTTCTATCGCCATGCATCATTCACGCTGCCGACCTCGATCACTTGTCTATCGTCGCTCAGCAAGGCAATATCATCGGTCTATTATAAGTCACAACTCTGTTCCTTGGGTGGAGTTCAACTCCACCATCTAGCAAACCATATAGAACGTTCTGTAGGGCATCCTGTATGACAGAATTGGGAGGAAATGCAGATGTGAAATGGTCCTGTCGTACACCGCTGGAGACGGCGAAGGCTGACAAAACTAATAAATGGCCCTAACCCGACTCGAGATGCGAAGTTACAATTCTTTTACGACTGCCAGATACTTCTCGAGTGCTCCATTTCTCAACGCACAGTGCAATAACGCAGGCCTTTCAACAGAGCCAAAGGCTGTGTGAGTGTCTAAGAACACAATGGTCCTTTGCATTTGGAAAGCAAAACGGTACCTTAAAAACTTTCAGAAAGAAATTTACTATAATGGACTCCATTGGTTCTCTTGGTTTCATATCCTGCATTAGCGATCACTGAACTGTTAGCTGCACTTCCGCTGCCTATGCATTCGGTTGACGCAAATCAGTCTCGGCTGCTCTTGCAACGTTTGACGTGTTTTTATGGACTTAATATTGAATTTCTTTTTGATGTCGATGAAATCTGTACACATGATATGCATCAGTGCATACATAATACATGTCCGTCACCGTCCTCCTATTCCTTTGCTTTATCATCACCTTGTTCGTAACCTAAAGTCAGTTTTCATTGTTCTGCGGTTTTTCATTGTCCATATTTTGTTCGGTTTCAGGTATGCAGGTCAGCACTTTTATGGCTTCAGTATACCTGGTCCCGGCATCTATTTCGGGTTCCAGATCCGTGGTATCGGTACGAGCCACAGGCTCGAACCGTTGGTGCACTTCGCATCCGGCTATTTCGATTTAAGCCGTACTTGGATATTTGTGATTTGGCTCGAGATTTGTGGAACAATTTGAACGTGAGTTTCAAAACGAATTCTGTTTACCTCTTGCGATGCACAGCGCTCCACCTACTCCACCCTGGCTTCAGGGTTGCGTTGCTTTCTTCAGCAGTTTTGCCGATGGTGTTTCTTTTTTTAAATTAGGCACCGGATTTCTTAAACCACTCGTCGAATTTAATGTCCCAGGTTGAATGTTTTGTTTCCAACGCAGACAGTTAGGCCTATTATTAATTAACGATGTATTCACTGAAATACCGAGATTCCGAAATAGCATACCAGTGAATAAGAGTGCTGTGGACGTCCAGTGCTGGGTACTTGACCATCCTTACGTTGCCAACACCGCTTCGAAACTTGTCAGCGGTGGGTTTAGACGAAGTGTCTGTATTGTCTTAACCTTCCGTACATTTCGTTCTGCCGCAATACTTTTCCTGAATTCGTTTTTGATGCACCACAGTACCAAAGCAATAAAATTAGTGAAAGCTTCCCTGTTTGAATCTACTGTACGTTTTTCAGTAGATTAGGAAAAAGCTGTAGGCCTGAAAGAAAAAGGTTTCTTAAGTTACTTACGCTTCTCTAAAAACCATTAGATGACTAGGTGCATTGTCCAAGACTAAGACTGCTGAAATATCCTGCCGTTCAATGCCAGTGGAAACGAACACCTTCAAGAGATGGTTAATGTAGAATATTTCACACCCTTTGCCGCGGAACCGCGGGAAATCATAATTTCTACCAGTTCAGTTTTAACACTAACTAACGTAATCCCCCACAATGGTCCATCAATATTTCGAACGTAGTGGCTTTCAGCCACCGGCAGATTTCACGTATCTTCTGCTCTCAGCAGCCATGTTTCGGAGCCGAATAACAATACCCGCTCACACTCTATCTTCAATGGACAATCAGATATCACCCTCATTCCACAAATACCTCATTGGTAAATACCTATTGAGCTTTCTCTATGCGCGAATACACTTCATTCGATAATAAGATCATTGGTTAAAATGCAGTTATTAAAGTAACTAAATCTGTTCCTGTCACCCAGTTGTAACGCTGAAAGAACAGGGTTCTGCTTCACACCAATCTACTCATGCAACAGCATTTCAAAATTCGATCGTTCAATACGGATATCAAACGTGACTACACTATTGTTGAAAAAATCGAGAGAAAATTGCTACTTGTTTGGGTTTTCACAACGTCGTTCGCATATTGTAAGTCAGGCAGGTTCCTATCTGAGCAAACATCAATACCACTATTCTCATATGAGGATACGGCCATCTCCACAACTATCTCAATAACAAAGTTAAAAAGAGAAGATGAAAATGACCAACTCTGACAGACACCGCTTCTTGTGGTAAACTCGGGTCAAATATCGCCGCAAGCACGTACTCGGCTTCGACTGTTCCCGTACATCGATTGGGTAGGCCAAATAAATTTCTCTGTCACACTCTTCACGGAGATGTCATCAGAAAAGTCGACAAACGGTTGAGTCAAACGCAGCTGCCATATCAAAGAAGCCAGAGATCTTCGGTCTACGGACTGCGTGCTCGCATTCTGAAGTTTGTCACCAATTGAAGATTCGTTCAATACAACCCCAATCGGATTCTAAATCGGCCTGACTCTCACCTATACATTTTTCACAAGTACTAGATAATCGATGGAGGATAACTCCCCGAGCAGTTTGGATCCAATGGCGTGATACTCACATAAGTACCTATCATCTCTCGCGTAAATCTGGACAATAACCAATTCACGTCAGTCCTTGGGAATCTGTTTCCGTGGATCCATTCACTCACGCCAGGAGTTTTGTTAACTCCAAAGTTAACACTTCGCATCATCCCTGAGGGTGGACGAATATAGCCATCTGCTCACGGAACCTTACGCATTTTGAGAAAATCTACACCTCTGACCACCTCCGTTTCTGATGGAGGTCTGGTGTGTACTTGAATTGGTTCATTTCCAGACAGGCGGAATGCCCACTGTGGCCGTGGGCCAATTGAACTACTCGTCAAAGTGTTCTGCTCAATACTTCAACTGACACTCCTACGAGTGAATCAGTGAGTTGTTGGGTTCTTTAATCACTTCGCTTACGTTGGGCTTCCGTGGACCGGTATTTCGAATACATTGTTGCCGATCAAAATCAGTTTAGCTAGGTTGTTTTTTTTTCCTGCAATTTGCTTTTAGATTCCTTGTAAATTTCAGTGATGCATATGTTTCACGGCAGTAGTTCACGTGTGATTTTTATGTCGGTCAACTAGGTTGGAACATTCATTTTACTCAGCGTGAATGTTTTTTGGTTGGTTTTGTGCCTGAATTATTTTCCAACTCGTCGAATGAAAATGCAGTGTGGTTGTTGCACTTCGGTGAATTGCATTCCTCTGGAGTATTAAGTCGCTCGGTATCGTACTAGTCAGCCTATTGCTTAGCGTTCCAATATTGTCTCGAGCTTCATCATAATTGCTATGAGCTGCTTAACATTTGATAATTCGGCGATTGTTTGATCTTCTGAACTGAGTCCTTGCTGTGCAGCAGGCAATCAACGGCACAGTGCAAAGTTAATCAAGTGGCTCTTCTGGGGTTTTGCGGCAGAAGTAGCTGACTTTACGGCCAAAAGCAGCATCCTTGCGTGGCAAATTGGTTTCCTGATGTCTGTTAAGTCGAAAAGATAGGATTTGTTAGGAATGCATGAAGAGAATAAGTGTTCGAATCCTTTCCACCCGCGCAAAAAAGTCGTAGTGAAGAACAACAACATTGGAAACCGGACCATGGTACTTGTTTGCACTGATCTCTGCACATATACCATTCCTACCATAGAGGAAAAACTAGAAATGAAGAGATAAAATAGCGTGTGTAGAATTCGCGGCACATATCAACTCCTCCTCCACATTATCGATCATCCGTCGACGTTTAATTGTCCACTATGGGTTGTCGTACTAATATATGTTCAAAGGTGCACCTTCTGCCTTCGAGGAATCTAGTGTCACCTGCAGTATTTGCAGTTGTTTCTCATGAGCCAGTGACTGGCTGACAGGTTATACACCTCTTCAGGAAGCTTTTTCCCGATCAGCGGAACGCGACAAGAAGCAACTGTCCTATTTTGTACGCCAAAATCTCCCGGTCATGCTGCTACCAACGGACTCTTGTTTCATTTTCTAGGATCGACGTGTGCCAAATGAAAACGCATTTTATTCCCGGCGTTACCGCTGCTTCTCGAAGGCCCCTTATTCGGTGTGCCTGGGGCCACCTTGTTCATGGCTAACTACCAGTGTCGGTGGCCGTTATCTTATCCGTAACCCAAGGGTGCGCCATGTGGCATGGAACTTTGCCCTGAACCCCAGCTGGAACTCAGACCCGGCCGAACCCTGGTAAGATTAACCAGGAATCCGTATTTGCAGTGAACTGTAGAAGATTACCACAGAGGTAATTTCTGGGAGTAGTTCTGACGGTTAGACACTTGCGGCTCTCAGTTGGCTCCGATAGACAAAACACTCAACATGGGAGCGGTGAAATGGTAGGACACTGGGTGTCGCTATTTGCTCTTCACAGTCGGAGATTTGCACCCGCAGACATTTTTGTTTACTCCTCAAATTTCCTTTCCTGCTCTAAACGCTGAAGTAAATTCGAAAACAAACGACGCGTTTATTCGGTTCGTTAGTATGCACCGCAAATCTCATGTTAGTTCATCTTTTGTCTCGTTGATCCAGTCTCACTATTGCGTGATGGAAGAAAGTGAGCATGATGAGCCGAGGCGTTTTCTCCCCAAGAACTACATATGCGACTGGTTTGTAGGTCATTAGCGAAACTTTGTCCCCAAAAATATTGCACTTATTTTCATTCGCACGGAATAGAATGAAAAATGGGGAGTTTGACTATAGAATGTTTTTATAGTTGAGATTGAACCGAGATGTTGTATCACAAATCTGTTTCTGTTGGACAGCTGGAAAATCTACCGTTACCCAAATGGCTTTCTTTATTTAACTCGCAAATTGCAGACTCAGGATCCTTACTGGATATTTGAACAACCGTATACATTTACCATGGAATTGGTTGACAGTGTAAGGAACGGTTCTTTGGCGTCAAAATTGGAAGGCTATTTGGGGTCTTTGGATGACCATGTCCGATCCTGCTCCGTAAGTCGAGTTCTCTTCACTTCCGCGTTTTTCTGTTAGCCTCAGGTAGTTTTGATTGATTTCCTGGAAAATGATTTACATTGTTGTTTCATTAATAAAGGAAGTTAAAGGCAAAAGGTGAAGGATAAAGGATAAAAAATAAACTAACCCCGTCAAAAGTTAAAGGTAAGGTGCGAAGTGACCGCGGCCCAGTGATTTTATCTATAACGTTTGACTTCGTAGCTTGCTAACTTTAATCGGAAGATATTTCTGCCCCTGGCACCAAGTAAAAAAGCATTACACATTGCACGCTGGATTATATCTTTATCCGCTTCCCATATCTTGCTCTTTACCCAGTTCATGGCTTCAAACTTCTTCCTCTGAAATTTATCAGACTCAGCGCTTGACCTAGTGTCAATTTTTTATATTGCTGCTTGTTGCTAAGATATAAGTCGTTCTTTGGCCAGCAGTGGTCAAACCGATTGAACGTCTACCACCTTACAAGGGTCGGGGATTCGAAACGCACGTCTGTCGGTCATTTTGGTGATGGATGGCAATGGGCGGTCGACCCTCCTAATACTGCCTGATGAACTCGTATGCCACTGACAACCTCAGTATCTCGCGTCTCAGTCCCGATTACCCAACGCAGTTAACCCTTGCGGCTGTAGAATTATGCTCCTTCCACTCATGAAACGTGATAAAAGGGGAGGGTTATAAAACATTGTTGTATATCAATAAAAACCACAGTATATTTGGAGAACAGATTGCTGAGAAACGGGTTTCCAGTGGTTTCTTTTCGTGTCACCACAATACCGGATCTGACCAAGGCTAAGGGGCATAGTGAAGGATCTGGATAGCCGACGCCGGGAGCAGACACACATACACACACAGAGGCTGCTGTTGATCTGTTTAACTTCTCTTGTCTTCAAACACGCTGTTTGATGCCCACGGATTGGTTCCGACTTATGTCTAGTCATGAGGCCAACATATTAAGTCCACTGTAGTTAACATATGGTATCAGTTCAAAGCGTCAAGCCAGGAATGAGCAACTTATTGACGAGACCATATGAGTGAAATAAGGGAACCACAGATTAGTAAAGTAGTACCCCTATCAAGCCATGAAACGGGTTCAGAGATAAGGGTTCTTGATAGAACGGACTATAATGGAAAAGCGAAAATTTCTTAATGACTACTCTAGCTGCGAAAATGAAAACTGGAAAAGACAAAAGCAGTGAAATAGAAACGTCACTGACAAATTGATTATGATGCTTCAAACAATAAGCATTACGTCGCGATCATAGCTGAAAGAATGACCGCATGGATGAGCAAAGCAGAAGCTCGACTTAGACCCATTCTCAACATGTAAATGTTACCAAATCACGCGATAGTTAGGTGATTGTCGAATCTGTTGGATACGACTAGGCTAGCAGTCACAAAGTTCAGTTTGAAAGACTTTACATTTACAGTATGTGTTTTCTAAATAAAAGAAGGAAGCGTGTGTTCTCATTAGGTGTAAGTAGCATCGTTGTTTATTAACGTCCTAACGGGAGAAATAGTCGAGCGTTTGTGTGATTAGTCACAAAGCAATGAAATAGACGTCTCTCTTAGATGAAATAAGAAAAATGCAACCTTTCTATTCTCAAAAATATCCCGCTTAAGTTAAACAGATTTTCCGTCAACGGGTAGTATGGCAACGAGATCACAGTCCCGATCACTTTTAGCTAAATGTTATCATAATAGAGGTTTTGGTTACAGCAGAATCGTCGGTGCATTTGCAGTTAAAAGACAACATATCTGGTTCTGTAGCTTCATTTTGTGTTTGCTCTTCTACTTGTTCCTATGGGGCAACGTATGTTGGCCGCAAGGCTATACCATTTCCTGTGTTACTTCGGGATCATGTCAAAGTTATTTGGGTTTATCTCAAAAGTATTTAGAATTGGGTTAAGGCGCCTCTGTTTCACAAGTCCTCTCAACACGCCATCTGCTGGTAGATTGTCGAGTAGTGTGGGGATAATCATTGTGCCCTACAGTACTTACCTACTAATGTTCCGTTGTAAGATGGATCACTTTTCAGGCCTGTGAAAACTAGGTCTCAAAAAGCCAATTGTATGACACGATTCCCAAATGATTCCCAAAAGTTGAAGAAACTCGTCGGAATATTTCCATGGTCATCACCACCTATGTTTGACGATGGAAGCAGTTAGGTTGATCACTAGCGCAACTCTTTCTTGCCTATTCGAAATAAATCACACGGTAAGCCTGACTGAAGCTTTCAGCCTTCACCGATGCTTTAGCCACACATGCACGCACGCACGCACGCGCATATATATATATATATATATATATATATATATATATATATATATATATTAAGTGTACAAGCCTTCTCCAACACTGTAAACGATTCGGCTTCGTTAGAAACTTGTGTGTATGTTCATTTACCGTCCTCTGAATTATACTGCTGAACCATGTGTACGGTGTTCTGTGATCACAACGGAAGTACCTTCTTGTTTGTTCATATTTCAGTCAAATGACAATCTGTGTTATATTTGCTTTCATGATGCATCCAACACTCAGGAGTATTGAACACGCGTAAGCGAAGTGATTAAAGAATCCGACGGCATACTGGTTCACTCTCAGGAGCGTCAGCTGTCGCGTTGAACAGAACACTAGGCAGAGTTTAGTTGGCTCACAGCTACAGTAGGCCTTCCACTTATCCCTGCAAGTGAACTAATGCAGGTGGATGCTAGTTCTTCATCAGAAAATGGAGGTTAGGAGGGAGGTTTTCTTAGAGCTATAATTCAAGGGCCAGATTATTAACATCGTAGTTGACGAAGCTCCTGAGATAAATCTGGGAAAGGGAAGAGATTCCCAGGGAGTGGTGTGAATCGGTGATTGTGCCGATTCACAAGAAGGGCGATGGATCCTTATGTGAAGACCATAGAGGATTTATTTTAGCGAGCATTGCTTCCAAACTATTTGCTTGCAAAACCCATCGCTGATCGTTTGATGCTCGCGAAAGGTTTATGCGTGAGAATAAGGCCTGTTTCGGTCCCGATCGTGGCTGAATCGACCAAATTTTCATTTTGGGATGGATCTTAGCACATAAGTGCATATTCCGGAGATCACTGATTTCTTTCTTTCTTGATTTGAAAGCGGCGTTCGTATCAGTCGATCGAGCAGATTTTTGGCGCAGGATCTCGGTGAAGGGTGTGGCAGAGAAATTCTTTTCACTCATCCAATCCCCGTATTTGAACAACCGAAACCGAGTTCGCGCTTATGGCCATATTTCGTTCAAACTCACCATCAGAAGTGGTGCTTTTCGGGGTTGGTATTTGTCGCTTCTTCTGTTTAACTTTGTTATTGAGACGGTTGTGGAGATAGCGCCGTATTCTTATACGAGAATAGTGGCATTGGTATTTGCTCAAATGGGAACCTGTTTGAATTGAAATATGCGGACTATGTTGTTATTGAGTAAAAATTCAAGTAAGCTGCAGGCCTTCCTCGATCGGCTGATCCATGATGTAGATATGTTTGTTATGCGTTTTGCACCTTCGAATTTTAAAATGCTGTTGCATGAGTAGATTGGTGTGAAGCAGAACCCTGTTCTTTCAGCGTTACAACTGGGTGACAGGAACAGATTTAGTTACTTTAATAACTGCATTTTAACCAATGATCTTATTATCGAATGAAGTGTATTCGCGCATAGAGAAAGCTCAATAGGTATTTACCAATGAGGTATTTGTGGAATGAGGGTGATATCTGATTGTCGATCGAAGATAGAGTGTACTCAGTAGCAGTGAGTTGGGTATTGTTATTCGGCTCCGAAACATGGCTGCTGAGAGCAGAAGATATGCGAAGACTTTTGGTGTTTGAACACCGTTGTCTTCATATTGTTGATAGAATATGGTGGAAGGATTTCTTGAGTAACTCAGATTAGGCGTAAGGTATTGGAACATGTGCTGAAACAGAATAGGTTGAAGTGATTGGGACATGGTTTGCACATGCTCACGGCACGATTGTTTCGTTGTTTGCTCCTCTGCGATTCAGGCTGTGACTGAAGGATGGTTCAGAATGGCCAATCGATGTCTTGGGAACACGTATGAACACGTTAACTAGTGGACTGGCTTGTGTGGTTGCAGTTAGGCTGCCACATTGGGGTCCAGGAGGTCTCCCCTAACCGATGGTTGGAGACAATCAGTGATATTCTTGTATTTGAAACCTTCCTTCTTTCATGCAGTTCCTCAACGTGCTTATTTTGCAGTGGTCTTTCATTATTCTCCGCTCTTTTTTGCTTAAGCATGGGGTGCTGTCAGGTAACAAACAACCAAAGTACGTTGGCACAAGGTTAATGGTTGTCCAGACCAAACTGGTAACAATCGACGTCGTGTGACGGATGCTTTCAAAGTCTTTTGATTGCTGAGCTTGACGTTTGGATTACAGGAGTTTTAATCAGCATGTTTTGTGCCTTTCGTATGACCCATGTGCCGAAGTAGCGAAATTCGATTTTTTGTGGCGTAAGCTTGCCATGCCTGCCTACTGGTAGGGATTCAAAACAAGATTGCAGACCACAGTGCGCGTTGCTGTGTTGCCGTTAAGGCGACGGTCACCAAAATACGTGTTTAGACGTGAGCAGTGAGTGCCACTGATCATCCAGTAAACGGTCATGAGTTTCTGTCCGACAAGCATTCTCCCTGGTCTACCGGTTACACTTTGATCTGGCGATTGTGTTCCGCCAACAAAGTCAAGCCATTATCTCCTCCCCTGTTTCACTAGTTCGACGGATTGATTAAGGGAACATTGTGCTGCCCAACTGGCTACCTCATCAGCTGGAACAAAGTTGCTGCTTCGCAGACTGCGCTTAGCTGTGCAACGGGTTGAGTTTCATACTCCAATATGAAATTCGACTCTGGTTCGGACGACCAATTCCGATACTGAGAGGTATCGTTGTGTGTTTTTGTCTCTTGGGCACCAAACAGAAATGCCGAAAGCAACGGATACCTCGCCGAATCTAATTTTCACACCTCTATGCCAAGTCATAGCTTGACCATGGGGTTGCTCCTTGCAGACTTGCCCACGACGGAACCTTAAGTGTATACGTGTGTTTAATATGTATAAGCCTCCGAAGGTGATATAGAGCAATAAAACCGATCAGCACCTAACACACAACCACGTCTCATTGCTCGCTCGAGAAATGCTTCGGAGATATCGATGATGTTAAGTTGGTGAGTACCATCAGGACCAAATGATGTAAGGAGTGTATCGAAAAATCCATGCGCCATGTATTGGTTTTAATTGTGAATGATTTTGATTGTAAAACCTGCCTTGAGAAAGACTACCCACGATATTCGAAACGTTGGCGCATTACATCTACTAACAACGCTGTTATTAACATTATATCATTCACAATTGGTGAGTAGCACTTCCTAAGCAGAAGCTGTTTTAGAATTACGGTGATTCAGAAGCTTTTCAAAAAGTTTCCTCAACTTTTAGCCATTCGGAAGCCTGTAACAACTACCCTCGACCACGCTTGGGCTAGTAAAGGCGTGGAGGGTGACCAAAAATGATCATTAACCTTTATCTCTCTGACCTATGGTAAAATCCTTTAAGGATCGACATGCATTCCTCAAGAATTCGTGCGATTGTATGATCTTGTCAAAGAAGTCAAAGACCGTTCGAATAGCTAAGTATATCAGATTCGTTCTTTTGGAAATAAACCAGTGCGATATCCATTGTTTTAAGGTGACTATTTGATAAACGCTTCAGCAACCCGCGCGAAATTCAGTAATCTCGGAGTTTTGCTCCCCATATTTGTCCACATTGTCAGAAACTAACAGATTAGACGCTAATGAAATAAGGCTCATATCGCCATTGTTGAAGTAGTCACTTCTCGAGCCCTTCTTGAGGTCAGGGACAACCATCAACTCGTTGCACGAGAGGGGAACCTGCGTAGAATACCATGCCCAGAACAAAATATCCATCTTCAAATGAAGCTTGAAAAAAGTCCTCGGAAGTTGGCGCTGTGCGACGTCCTATGGTTTAGATTTTTTTGCGAACCTTCGCCTCAGAGGTTGAATTTGTAGAGCTAGCCCATGGGCCATGTGCCGGAGCTGGAATCCCTTTAGACTGCTTTGAAATTCCCCGCCTAGCAGTCGGGTCGCATTTCTTGGTTGTGAATGGGTGAACCGTCAACTTCACAGATTGTTTCGCCTACACCTAGTGTTGTTCTATCTTTAACTCGGATGAGATAAAACAGGTTACGGGAATCTCCCATGGAAACACCATGTTTCATCTGTGATGCCCAGTAGCAGCACCGTATTTCGTTATCTCTGCATAGGCTTGCACAGAATTTAAGCTTCAGTGTGTTCGCTACCAACCAGAATAAACTGCCTTACAGAAATCGATAGTCTTGGCGCAACGGGTTATTTTGTAGCTCACTAAACCAGCAGAAGTCTGAATAGTCTAAGCTTGACTAACACTCGATCGGAGTCGCGAGAAAGCGCTCCAGTGCAACCGGCAATCCTGTCAACAGCCGCACCGTTTTTAGTGTATAGCGATGTTGTGGTACTTCGGCATATCGCTAATTGGAAGCTGATGGATACGTTTCGAATTTCTGAATGGACATTGATCAGGGTAGAGGGTCAAGAGGCGTTCCCCGTGTCACAATGATAGAAATGGGGACCAAAAGAGTTTCCTGGGTGCGTCTCGTTTGAGGATAGTGAACCTATTCCGCCAATCGCGTTTTCTGTTACCGTTTCCGTTATGTCAACCCAGTTTGCCTTTCGCGGTTTGTCGTCCAGCCTTTTGTAGAACGAATCCTGGATAGCGTTTAGTCTGTGATTTGTGATCGCGTATGCTGACAAACTAACCGTGTCTCTAAGAGCGACAACTGCCTGCTTTCCACGCACCTCTAGTTCTCACTACCCATAATTGACTGTTGACTGGGGTTCAGTCAGGCAGCACGGCCTCCGTCTTCTCGGTAGTGATCACAACAATGTCATCAATCCTGGTAGCTGTGGCCTCAGGTTCCACAGAAAGGTACAGATTGGGATAAATGAAAGGATGAGAATGTTTACCGTTGCGAAGAAAGCGGCGGTCAGTGGAACTACCCATGCCGTTTACACTGTGCGATGGTGGTGATATTCGGTACTGTGGAATAAAAGAAATAATAGCTTTTTCTCGGAACGTGGAAAAATCTCGTGACTGCAGAAAGAAAAGAAGACCAAACAAACGAGTGACTCATACATTTTCAGGGTAGTGTACGAAACACCATCCGAATAACCTGGAAACATTATGATAGATTACAGCTCGTTGGACTGTTCTTGTTGCTACTAACTAGGAACAAAGCGTGGCTTTGAACGTGAAGGGGAGACGAAAGTGAAGCCGATTGAAAAACCGGTTTGGAACCAACCGGAGAAGCAAAAACTTTGGCGTTGTGGTAAGGTCCACGGAATAGAGAAATCGCAAATGAGACGATTCAAATTGACAGGGACTACGAGAAGCCACTTTCGCAAGGGACCATCATGATCATTTACCGGTCGGTAATGGGTTCGGTCACTTAGTTTGCTAGTGCGTGCAGTTTTCTTTGATCCACCGTATTCTAAACGAACATCTGTTACCAATTTTTCAAGCGGACGTTTTGTAGATTTGCTTTTTGTGAGAGTCATCATGTTTGCCGTTCGTCCATTTCTTTTCGTGGTGGATAGTGGTAAGCTCAAGGAAACATCATTGTATTCAAGCAGACTAGTTTACTGTGCCCATTATCATACGCTAATGAGTTTGGCCGGGTGGTTGATTAGGGGCATCTCTTAAAATTCCGAACCGCTTCGAGGTGCCCAGGTGGCTCAAATCCAAAACACGCATTATTAAAATATGGACTGTCTGTGTGCAGTTTCGTACTCTCCTGATGCCAGCAGGTGTTTGGGTCTAAATCAGCCTCAGTTTTTATGATCACCATTCTTCATCATCATCGTTCAGCATTAAACAGCAAGGTGGGCCTCACTGAACGCTACTTTTCCCCCAGGAATAAATTGTTCTCTAAAAAAATTGAATATCAAAGGAGAACAGAGAGTAAACACATACAGGCGAGAAGACATGAGAATGCTGCAGTGGCCGACACACGGAACACAGTCTAGCTACAAATGCACTCTTACAATCATTCAGATTCAATGGAAAATGACAACACGATCACCACTGTTGACGGTTCACTGCCACATTCTTTGGTGTCTCCAGCTGGCTAGCTGACGGATCTTTCGGACCACAACACCAACTAAGAAGATGCGAGACACCTACTTCACCTAACTTCACTGTACATTTTCTCATCCCACGTTGCCACGTCATCTGTTGGCCTCCACATGGCTTCTCCCATTCCGTAGGAGGAACATAAAATAGGGCACGATATGGTAGACGAGTGTTCGTCATACACAACACGTGAACCAACCAGTGTAGTTTGCTAATTTTCATGCGCTTAGATAAGCTATTCTAAGAATTGGCACCCATTATTAGCTTCCTCACCTGCACATTACTCACCCGGTCACTCCATCCAGTCCTGGCCTTACTGCGTAAGCTTTAGCAGTCGAAAACCTCCAACCGACGAACATCTCCCACACGCATACTCCACGTCTCGCAACCGTACAACAGAACTGAACGCGCTGCAGCACAGTACACACGACCTTTCAACTTCAGTGAAATATCAGGCCGACGCCACAAGTGCTTCAGTCCAGCGTAAGCTGCTCGAGCCTTGGATGAACGCGTGTTTACCTCTACTGCCGAGCTACCATCGTTCGACAGGCAGCTACCAAGGTAAATGAAACGGTCCAAAATCGTTAGTTCTTCTCCAACCAATATCAAGTTCGACACTACTGTCGTCCAGTCATGCAACAGCACTTTACACTGAGAGTGCAAAGCACATGCCAAACCGAGCAACCGATCTCGACAGTCTATCTAGTGCCCGTTGTACATGGTCCGCGGATTCGAACAGGCGCACGGCATCATCTGCATAATCTAGGTCGCATAGCTTCCCTCCACTTCCCATTTCGACTCCTGCATCCCGGAGACCTCAAAAAGCGTCTTCCATCACCTCGTCCATGACGAAGTTGAACAAGAATGGAGAGATGGGACACCCTGGTCAAACACCACCAGTCGTTTCACCCTATACCCTCACGCGACTATTGGTATGTCAGTACAATGCCCACAACCGGTCTACGAACTTTTCTGGTTTATCCGTCTTGAAAATGGGTACAATCAGTGACTTACTTCATGATAACGGAATACGTTTCTCGTTCCAAATATCACGAATCAAAGAGGTTAATGATTTCATCGGAGCTTCTCCACTCAATTTGAAAATGACTGGCTTTAGTTCATCGAGACCGGCTGCTTTTACCCTCTTCAGAAGTCGAATATGTGACTGTTTCCACTTTCGTTGGGGGGTCAAGAGACACTTCTCAAGGATTCGTAGCTGCAGCCTTCGGCCTAAATACGTTATCGTGTGGTCAGCTAAACTGATCCTTGGATTGTTCAGCCCAGCGGTCGAGTGTTTGTTGTCTACCATTATTTGGCGAGGCTAACTCATCTGCACTCATCGTTTATGACGAACCATAACCGACTGTTTATGTCAGCTGAAATATTCTTTCCCCATAACATCGCTGGAGTCCTCGAGACATGTACACTCTTGAGTAATGTATAATTGTTGCGAAGAACACTTACTTTAATTTGATCATGAATGTCTGTGATGACAGCTGTCCATGTGTTGCTTTCCCCGGCAAGATCTTCACGTCGCAAAATCCAGCTGTAATTTTCGTCGCGTACTCCGAAAATCATCTGAAGATCTAGACGACCCACACCTATCTTTATACTGCTAACCGATATTCAGTCGTCTGGTAAGCGATATTTCTAGTCTTAACATTCTAATGGCGTACGCATTTTCTCGCTAGTTATTTTTTGAGTTGGCTGAAGACATAGTCAAACCACTGCATGCGACCTCTTTTAAGAAATAAGGAATGGGGTTCGTTATTTTTTGCATCTATGATGCACAGCGGCGTTTGGGACACCATTATACTACTTAATTTTGACTGCATAGTGGAGGCATTAATGGTTGAAGTCTTCCAGGCTTTTCGTGTTGCCTATTCTTACCCGCTAGGTTTCGCATGTTTACTTAAGGAATTAGCTCGGTGGATGCATGGCTTCGTTTGAAGTTTTATTTCACTGAGAGACTACAGTGTTTTGTGACATTGAAGGAACGTTCCACTTGCGCAGTCTACGTGGAGTTTAATCCCTGGCCCTTTGGCTGAATCCTAAGACCTAGGTTCTTGGCGTGGTGCACCTGTTCCAATGTTTTGTTGTCAATGTGGATTAGTTGAGTTGTGTCTTGTGAAAATGTGGAGAACTTTGTTTGTGAGCCGTTTATCACGTGACCAACCGCCTTGGTTTCACGTACAGTACGGTCTAGAACTAGGTGCCTTCTTGTGTATTGACCACGATATGTCGATCAAGGTCTGCTCGCATGACCAAGCGGTCCCCGCTTTCCCGACTTTCACAAAGGCTGCTCAATCGCCACTGGTTCCCTGTATTCTGAAAGTGAATGTGATTTTGAAATAAAGCTTATTTGTATCATCACCAGCTCTGTAATATCGGGTAAGAGGCCTACTCATTCTTACACGACAATATCCTACCATTACAACAGACACTACTGGTTGAAGTGGTGTGCACAGTCCGCTGAATTGTATCACAATGGAAAATGCTCACGTAGGTTGACAGAAACGGCTTTTCAAAAAAAATTGAACCACAGTGAAACAAACTGTGAACAACTTTTGACCGACGACTTGCTGAATTAGACACGGACGATTGTCAACTAAAGCGGCATTGTTGGGAGCATTGATCAGTGTGAACGGTCCCATCAATGACCACCTTACATTTAGAAGTGTGTAACCGACGAATGCGTTCACATCTTATGCAGTCCATGGGATTCAAAGGATTGTACAGCGTAACCTCGTCCGCCTTCTCTGTGATTCGTCGGGAAATTTCCGGCACCAAGTCTTTCGTTGACTCAATCCATTTGCGTATAATATCCACGAAAGACTCGTAGGGTGGGGCAGAAAATCCGTGCAGTGGGTCGAATTCGGGAACATTTTGTGATGAATGTGCAAAATAATGAACGTTGAATACCGCATCTTCCTGGCCGCACAAATTACCGTACTAAAGTACAATTTTCAGTGCGTCCTTGGTAGGATAATCCAGGTAGGGTTGGCGCCACTTTCTTCCCCTGAAGAGGTTAGTAAACATCGAAGAATATAGGCGATTGTCATGCATATCTTCTGGCAGAACGTTGCCCAGCACAAAAGACTCAAGTTCAGCGGGAACTTCCGAAATTCGAACGGTTTCCAGGTTTCGAATTCCGGCGTGGGTCCACATGTTTACTGGAAATCGCCCATAGTGTTTATTCAAAGCTGCTTACCTATTATCTACCATGCGCAGCGCCGGCCCTGCAATCGGTGGATATCATGTTGCATGTTTCCGAAACCACATTGCCCACCCACGCTTCGCTAGACCCAAGCAAATCGCACACATGTGGTCATTTGGAAACAATTGATTCATGTCCACATTCATTATCTCAAAAGATCTGTCGTGATGCTCAACCCGACAACGTAGTCGAAGGTCCTGGTCTGTTGTAAGCGATCGTTGTATCTGGGGAAGTCCAGACGCCGATGGTAAATGTTCCCTTAGCAGTGCAATGCTACTAATTGAAGTATCCGTTATGCTGTCTGGCCTGTTTTACATAACCTTTAGCCGGTATATCAGCTATCACTACGCAAGTGGAACCGTACGGGCACATTCGTCGATCGTTTCAGAGGTACTTATCCACCCCAACGGATTTCGACAGTCCGCCAAAAGAAATCAAACCCACAAGGACATGACGGTACCGTTGGACCCAATATTGGCCACGTTTGCTGCGTGGAGCTGTTAGAAGACTACAGCTTATCAATGTTAAATTGGACCAGAACCGTCTCATCGTTCTCCAGGATCGCTTTTTCATGAATCCTCTGAATGCAGTCTTGCAGACCAAAATGAACATATCTGCCTCATATTTTTTCACAGGCGTCTTACGCGAAGTGCTAAGTAAAGTACGTGGATCACGGGAACGTTCAGCTTAAATTACCGGAAACTGAGCTGTGAGACCACCACTAATAGCTGTTTGTCTGGCCATACAGCAAGCCATCTGCGGTTCAGCGGTTGGGAGTCCGTCTGTCCATGGGACATGGGCTTCCAATTCTAGGTGTGCATCAATGTTAGAAGGCATTCTGGAGCAAGTTACTCTTCAGTCTGCTCAAGCATTTACTTACAGGCGCTGCCATTTCCCTAGTTAACGATGTACTTGCTACTTTCTGTTTGTTTCAGAAGTGCGAAAGCTCCGTCCCGCCTAGATGTTCAGTATGCGAGATTGGTTTAATCCGGCCATATGATGTGTTGGCCTCATTTTGTTCTGACTGTCATCGTCCGTGCCACCGGTGAGTTGACACGTTACAACTTCAGCGATATATTTTCCACGTTATTTTTGTTTAAGCACTTAATATTCCTTAACACAATTTTGAAGATTAGTTTGGATATCCGGTGAATTCGCTGAAAATTTATGCACCTTCCTGTTATTCAGTTTTCGTCGATTCCATTCGGTAACCATGATATATGACTTACATTTTCAGAAGCCACAGAATTCCGAACCGAGTATAGCACATTTGGCTTTTCGTAGTCTTGCTTAGAGTGGAAATATGGACCATACGTGTGTGAACGGGCATGTTTTGTTTTCGTTCTTCAAGGCAATTTAAAGTCAACGAAACTGATCCCGAGGTCCAAACGCGAAATTGTCAAGCGATGCTGTGCGAAATGCTTTGTCTGGTCTAACGGATGATTCAACGCTCTTCCCACGAAACCGAGTATCTTGCTTAAAGTTCACCAACAATATCGCTTTGATGAGCCACAATGTCCAAGTTCTTCTACACGCTTTGAGTTACTTAATGATTGTTTGTGGATATGGTATTGCATCTCGTCTCATGGCATTCTTTATTCAGAACCGAAATTATTAAGTGCTAATGAACAATTTTTAAGTAGAAAAGCCTTCTGGGTATATATATGTGTAGCGCGTGATTCAACCATTCGGCCACCGCTTCCCGTTCTGTCGACACTAGGAATCTGCTTGTGTATGTTTGATCAAGAGTTCTTTGTGATAGATTCTCAAACACGAGATAAATTGTGTCTAAAACGTTTCAACACTAATTTAGGAAAATGTCTTTTGGGTTCGGACTTTTGTGCTACGTTCAACATTGACTCAATTGGAGCCTCGTGGTAAAAAGCGGATGAACCTCCAAAACAATAAAGATAGTTCTGCTTGAATATCCCCCCCTTCCCACGGCTAATGGAAAGAAAAGCCGGTGCTTATATCTCTCGTATTTGATAGGAACTAATTGGTCTTTTAAAAACCCTATTTGTTGCGTCAAAAACTCGTCACGGTTGTTGTTTTGACAGCACTGTTACACATCGCATACCTATCGTTGCATTAAGGGATACGGTAAACTGTCACGTTCATTAGAAACGACTAGTGGCGTTCGACCAGGGTGTCCCATCTCTCCATTCTTGTTCAACTTCGTCATGGACGAGGTGATGGAAGACGCTTTTTGAGGTCTCCGGGATGCAGGAGTCGAAATGGGAAGTGGAGGGAAGCTATGCGACCTAGATTATGCAGATGATGCCGTGCGCCTGTTCGAATCCGCGGACCATGTACAACGGGCACTAGATAGACTGTCGAGATCGGTTGCTCGGTTTGGCATGTGCTTTGCACTCTCAGTGTAAAGTGCTGTTGCATGACTGGACGACAGTAGTGTCGAACTTGATATTGGTTGGAGAAGAACTAACGATTTTGGACCGTTTCATTTACCTTGGTAGCTGCCTGTCGAACGATGGTAGCTCGGCAGTAGAGGTAAACACGCGTTCATCCAAGGCTCGAGCAGCTTACGCTGGACTGAAGCACTTGTGGCGTCGGCCTGATATTTCACTGAAGTTGAAAGGTCGTGTGTACTGTGCTGCAGCGCGTTCAGTTCTGTTGTACGGTTGCGAGACGTGGAGTATGCGTGTGGGAGATGTTCGTCGGTTGGAGGTTTTCGACTGCTAAAGCTTACGCAGTAAGGCCAGGACTGGATGGAGTGACCGGGTGAGTAATGTGCAGGTGAGGAAGCTAATAATGGGTGCCAATTCTTAGAATAGCTTATCTAAGCGCATGAAAATTAGCAAACTACACTGGTTGGTTCACGTGTTGTGTATGACGAACACTCGTCTACCATGTCGTGCCCTATTTTATGTTCCTCCTACGGAATGGGAGAAGCCATGTGGAGGCCAACAGATGACGTGGCAACGTGGGATGAGAAAATGTACAGTGAAGTTAGGTGAAGTAGGTGTCTCGCATCTTCTTAGTTGGTGTTGTGGTCCGAAAGATCCGTCAGCTAGCCAGCTGGAGACACCAAAGAATGTGGCAGTGAACCGTGAACAATGGCGATCCTGTTGTCATTTTCTATTGAATCAATGATTGAGAGAGTGCGTTTGTACAGTTAGACTGTGTTCCGTGAGTTGGCTGCAGCAGCATTCTCATGTTTTCCCGCCTGTGTAGGTCTACTCCCTGTTCCCCTTGGATATTCCCTCTTTTTATAGAGACATGTGACTCTGGGGAAAGGCAGCGGTCAGTGTTGCTTGCCTTGCTGTTTAACGCTGAATGATGATGATGATGAAGACTGTTACACTGGCTTGTCCCAGACTATGTGAGTCAAATGCTACAAAGCATTTCTCTTTTCTCATTGTTTTTTCCTCCCTCTGTTTACCATCTACAGTTCGTGCCTTGCATGTCCTCTTCCAATGTCATCAGATGAACTTCCGTCAGCTGGCCCTGCCTCTGCCACCACTACCGACGATGTTGGCAAAGGTTTGGATTTTTCTGAATCAAGCGTTCAATCGTGCGACCCAAATGAAAGTGATTTGTTAGAATTGTTGTATCCGGCAATGCGGACAATCTGTCTTTCATGTAGTCGCAACAAAAGGTAAATAAGTATATTCGCACTCTCAGAATACTTTGAGATCCTCGGGGAATCTTATCGAATTTGCTCATTTTACTATGCGCAATTTCAACGCGGCTTCCTTATGAACCCAGTTTATTCCTTTTTCCCCATACGGTTTCCGCCGCTCACTTGGCCACCGCGTTCCATTAATCTGGAATATACGATAATCTCGTCATTCTTATCTTCTACTCACTCGTTGACTGTCGTTCTCCTCATCTTTCCGATTTTTTTTGATTTATTGTGTAATTTGGAGAGTTCTCGTGCCGTACACTAAAATGCTTCCATCATGGCTAAATTTGCCGGTCCACTCAAGTACACACAACGAACCCCTCGCCCGATAGAACTGCTTTCATAAGCCAACTTACTGTTGTTGGTTCATGTACACACAAGGAATGGCGTTATTTTTCTCTGGTATAAAATTATGTCGCTCCTGCATCTGGGATTGTTTCCAGTTATCGATGTGTTGTGCTTATAACAGATTTGTAGCAGGCGGTTGATACATGCTCCACACTAATTTTTGTTCTCTCTTTTTAATACGTTCGCTTGCACTACTCAAGTTACCTCTTTTCATCGCATCCAATTCACATTTTTGGCTTTTATATAGAAAGCCACATAATAGAAGAAAATTAAATTTCACCATCGCCAAAATGTTTATTCGTTTTGCCAGCGATGCCGGTCAAATTTGGTCACTTGCTTGTTTATCCGTTGTGTTAAGGTTCAACCTTAAGGCTACATGGTTCAAAACACAATCAAGCTTACAGAGGAGTGCATTTTTTCAGTTATTACATCCAAACTGCCCAGGAACATTACTGCACGCCTGTTATCAGTGCTCGTCTCACTCAAACAGAAACTCCGGTGATTCGATACATTGCTCGATCTGTTATCTTCCGTTTTCCGCCAAGATTTCGTTCCATCCACAGCCAAACAAGTGAACTTTCTTGCAGAGCCTAGGCTTTACTGCCTTGCGGTTTGTAATTTTGAGTCATACTCCGGTTAGGTTTTTGGTGGCTACCAAATGATAGAGGAAGGGAGACTTAAAAGTCATTAGATGAAAACACCATACAGAATCAGAATTATTTTGAATGCAAGAATGCCACATTTAGTCATGTCGCTTACGGTCCCCAACTATCGTGTTATGCCATATTATAGACCTTAACCCGGTATTCTGATTTGACTTACTTGAGACAGACCGTTGGTTACGGTTTTCATACTCTTCTGCCAGGTCGTGAGCTCACTATGTTGACCCATCCTCCAACAACTCCCTCGAAAAACAGTATTTGCGGACTAAATTGATGTGCCGGCATGCTTGATACATTTATCGTTCACCTTTACCTGTTTGGTCTCAGAGGCTGTTCTACTGGCAGTTCTACGACCCAGTGCTTTCTTCTATGGGACGACATTCACTTAGTCAGTAGAATAGAGACTTGAACCAACGGCCATGCAGGAAAGATGTATTGTCCATATTATAGTACCAAAGTAGCATCGCTATGACAGTAAATACGGCAGCGGCTAGTGGTAAACAGGAATCGAAAGTGAAAACTGTCGACAGTCACGGAACGGTCGGGTAACTTAAAATCTCTTTTATCGTGGACGCTATCTCTAAGGCTTTCGGTTGGTCTTCTGGACTCTGGTTCAATCCCAGGCCGTCTAATCAAACGAGAACGATCTGGCCGCTTAACTCGGCAGTTTTATTTTATTCGTCGTAATCAAATTGTTTACATAAGTACATACAAGACAGGGTGCCTTAGCTGATTGCTCACCGTCTAACGGGCTCATTATCTGCTCCTTGGTCTTCGTTGGTGAATGCCACCACCAATCGCCTCTGAATCTATTACACATTCAGACCACTTTCCAATCAATCCACGGACAAGGTGCCTGGCTAGTTCCATGCTTGTCCTCAAGCTTGCAGTCGGTCCAATTCCAAGCCCGTGCAATGTTCTACTGACATCAGAGAGGTTTGGCCATCAGTCCTTTTCTCCTGAGCATAATCTTTCTTCAGTTTGTAATACTCATCGCACCAAAGCACTGGTGGCCTCACGCTTTTGGCATTCACAAGTAGCCTCCCCTGACATCGGGACCGTACAATGAAGACAGACAAATATTTCAAAATCAACCATAAAAATATATCGGTGACTGCTGCCTGAGTATATTCAATTCTCTAGAAAAGTGGATACCATTAGGCACACTTCATTGAGAGCTGGTACACGGAAATCCTCTATCGACTGAATCGAATAACGGTTTCAGATCACGACCCAACGGAAAGCGTGTCTGTATTAACGACTGTCTTACACACAGATGTGAGTGAATCGAAAACTGGATTGAGTCTCACGTCCACATCTTTCACGAGTAGAAGATAACTGCTACAGAATAGTATTCGTAGGGAATTTAGATGCAATGTGCATCAAACGTACTCATCTGTAATTTTCATGACAAGCTACACACCACTCGCGCCACTGACTTCGGTTCTGAGCCATATCTCCCAACATTTTAACCAACAGCAATCTTCATCCGTTGGATCCCAACCACGAAGGTGGGAAACATCAGCCGAAGCCAAAACCCAAACTAACTTCTTTATACCTCTACGCCAGGTCGTAGCCTGGTAGACACGTTCCCTCTTCCAGCCTTGCCCACCCAGCACGTGCACAAAGGGCACGAAAGGGTAGATGATAGGCAAGCATACGCAATACGTGTCCAAGCTACCGAAAGGGGACGTAAGGGGATTATCTGAGTCAGAGAACGACTGTCTGCAACCAACACACGACGATGCACCTGGTCATTGCTCACCGGTTGTTCCACCCAGACACGAGAAATGCTTCGGAGACATCGGTGGCTGGAAACAGAAAATCTCCGGAACTCGTCAATGCGGGCAGGCCAGGTGTCACAACCGAAAAGTAGAATACTACGAAATATGGCCATATCTGATTACGTCAGCTGTTTTGCAAGACAGTCCTCATTCAGGAAGTGCATAGTTCAAATCTTGTGACTCCTATTTCCAAGTTTAATTCACTAAACGGTTTGGTCACATTATGTACCTATATATGCGTATCATATGTACGGTTGATTTTCTTTCTAATAGCTCAGATGCAATACCCTGGTGCTCATTCGTTCGCCGAAACGAGCAGTAAACTCGCAAATGTTTCAGAACCAGATAAAATAGAATCATAGATGCAAAGATCTTGTGATGATTTGAATTATGCCCTTGTCTTCCTGTAACCCCGACCGTATGAATGGAAGTACTGGAATGCAATCAAGAATTAACCACAACTGCCCCATTCAGAACACAAATCGAATTCGTATATTTTTGTTATTCAAGATCACTTCATACCGTATAGCACAGGGAAGAACATCATGCCAAAGGTAGAAAAAGGCGTCCTACGAGAGTTGTAATATGAAATGAATATGGCCTTTCTTCTTCCCGGCAATGGATGGATTTCATTGTTTTGGACTTTTGCGTACACGTTTGTCCGGATTTCAGCCAAAAAGGGCGCATTTGTCATCTCATCAAAATACGGGATGGAAAAAATGGCGCAGCGAAAAATAAAACAATTAAAGTTGCAAATGATTACGTAACCCTGCCACGACTTGCTCTCGATTGGTGAGAGTTCGCGCTGGGTAAAGTACAGTGGAGTTTCCTTACTTGTGCGAGAGGGTACGGGGTGGAAGATAGAGAACGGCATTTAAAAAGTTCGTTGTGTAGAGGATGAGACTGATCCGAAAGGATTTTATGTCTAAATGTCTCACATGCCGGTAGATCAATACCACAGTTTGGTAAACAGCTCTTTCAGCGGCAAGGCACACCGCTGATGACTGACAAACCACGACCAGACGTTCTGATGTCTTCCTTTAATAAATCATCAAAAATGACGAACAAACTAGAGGAGAATGGGAAAACCATATTGGTATACAACTGGGATCGACGTGATTGCGAAGAAAGGAGAATGGACGGGAAAAGTGAGTTTTTTGTTAGGGGCAGTATAAGGACATCATAAAAGCCTGCGACGAAAATCAACGCCACGTTGGAAACACTGGAATAGATGCTTTAGACAGGCAAGAAGCTCGGGAGAATGAACATCAGGGACTCGGTCAATGCACAGACAAATAAGGGATTTCCTCGAGGCCGACAGTTGCCCTAGCCGAAATGTTAATGCAGAATCTGACCAAAAAACTATGGAAACGTCTGTAGAGTACTTTGTTAATAATGATCGGTGAATTTTGGAAGACTTCCTGGGACAAATACTGTAAAGGATGAAATCGTGGTCTGTCTTGACGTCATATTATTTTCATACAGTACTCCTGAATCCGACAAGACAGGCACAACAAGGTCCTTACTAAGAGTGCTAATGGGACGAAACACCAAATTAATGTAGTTATGCCCATGTCGTTTGAGCTTAAGTACTATGAGCAAATTAAGGGTTTTTTTGACTTCCGGTTTCCTTGCAGAAGGCGTGATATCTAAATTGGATGAAATAGCAACATCTTACATCAAACCAGGACTTCGGCTTGACGAGGATGACGAGGCATTTCCCACCATCAATGAAGCCTTCGCGGATTTCAGTTACACGAAAGAGGCGTATAATAAGATACCAGTTTACCGTACCTGCAAGTTTCTCCCTCGTTTTTCATTTTTGTCGCGTGTTTTGTCAACCACTAGCGATTGCGCAATAGTCCTCACCAAGACCCCTTTTCTACTACCCCCAGAGCAATCCTCATCAAAATTAAGATGGAAACGAGGTAATGTTACACATTTTTAAACGGCTGATTCGCTGCTCACGTCTTATAGCGACGAAGGCTCACCAATAAAGCTACAGATGTCCTCCAAACGCCTCAGCCCGACCAAATCTACAAATGACCCACGAGATTACCGACGAGAAAAGTCAAAACGAAGTAAAAGTACCAACTGATAACGAATGAGTAAAATTCAGAGGGACAAGATGATTTCGAGTTAGAGGTGTTCGAGACGTACGCTTGTGGACTGTGTTAAATGGGTCGAGAGTGGTCCAGTAAAAAAACGATGCATTTCGGACTAAGAAAAGAACCAATGAGATGAGAGTGTTAGTATTGTATTTTCCTTATTAAGTTCAGTTTGTACAACCATTGTTGTTGCATGAGAGTGCTTTTGTTTTGTTTGGTACGCGGTAGCACCGAATAAGTTGGAAAAAATCAAAGACAAAAAAAGAAGTGAAAACATTTTGAATGGAACACCATTGTTGGGAGAGTATGCAACGCATGGCCCAATCCATAACAGGTAACGAAGTGTTTGGCATTTCTTTAGAATGCTTGAGTGTTAACAGCAAAAGAATTTGCCTGAAATTGGTGGCATGTATTGGCCTCTGTCTCCGGACGAGGTACACGGTCTACACATGGCCAAAATCCGTAAATGAGCCAACGACCAGCAGAATAAATGACATTGAATGGAGCTGCTCTGCACAACGAAAGAAAACCCGAATCAAGGTCATTGGAAATCAAGGCGAGGAACCGGGAGTCATCACCGACCAGGGAATCATGTGTTCATGTTTTACCGTGCGCATCCGCGGAATTGTTCTTGTTCAATGAATAACGTAGAAAATAGCATTGCATACCTCCTCTTCGATCAGAATAAAGATCAGGTTGAAGAAAGATACAATAATGATAATCAGTCCCCGCGCAAATTAGAATCAGCAGTATTGTACGGAGATCACTCCTCTCTTTTGTAAGAAGTCAGCAATGTGCGTTTGGATGTGAGAAATTAAATCGTTCAAGGGATACCCCAAGAATTAGAAGACCGATCTATGGTGGAAGTAGTGCGGATTGTTTTGTTCAAAAACATAAAGGAAAGACGGCAGGCCGGAATATCGAACTGAATAACCAATTGTGACACCCTAGAAACACTGCGAATATGATAAACGCAGAAAAGAGTAAATAGCAAATAAAGTATGACCACGCATACATAGCAACGAAGCGTCACAGCAAGAAGGAACGACACTTAGGGGGTCAAATTTTAGGAGCTGAAGCGTCTGTAAACTTTATTTAAATAAGCGCGAGAAAATAAGGAAGATAAGTATATACGTGCAAAAAACTGGTGTTTGGAAATCGAACCGGAAAGATTGTTGATACTATATTTAACTAAATGTAGTCGCAGAGCTAGACGTACGCCCAGTGACTCTCCACATTCCCGATAGGCCCAAATTTGCTCCTCGATACTAATCTCAGGCAGGTTACATTGCCTGAAGACGGTAGATAAGTAATCTGGACCAAAGTCATCCACACATCGTAATAGCATGATACAAAATGGCTGTAGATGTAGTATGCACACACACCTGGATTTTTACCTGCTCAGTGGACTTTGAGTGAGTTGTAAGTGCAGTCTGTCTATCTATCAGTGAGTGTATTTTACCGACACTTATCGAACTTTGAAGTTTCCTTGAAGCAAGAGGACCAAGAAATGATGGAAGTATTCGCAAGTACTTCGTAGCGAGTGAGCTGATTATTCTAAAAAAAAATGTAGGATTCTCAGCCAATGCGTACGGTTTATGCTCCCTGCAATTGCGTACGTGATTCACGGGAGAGAACTGGTGAATATCTAAATGCATATATTTCACGAGTGCGACCAATAAAGTTGTGTATAGGAAGCCTGGTTACCTTCAACCAACCAACCTCGGAGCTGCTCACCCTGAACCCCTCTGTTAATGCTCTCAAATGATCGTGCGTCTCAAGCAGTGTCTGCTGAAGAAGACCTACGGTTTGCTTTCTCATGGCGGAGTCAGTCCCACTAAAATGCTGGTACGATGGCGAATGTTCAGCGCTCTCCACCGAATTGACTGATCTTTGGGGGGGGGGGAGTTTAGGGGCTACAGCCAACCACGATCGGCGTATGAGTACGAGTTATTATGCTAGTGGACATCCATGGTGAAGAAGTGTACTAGACGCCCGGAATGTTTGGCCTCACCCAAAAGGTGTATAAACTGAGCAATCAGTCGAAATTTTTCCTGGATTACGGGGCCGTCAAACAGTCCTAATGCTTTATAGGCTAGAACTTCTCATCTAAAGGGTCGGAGTAGGGTCTGGTGATATCCCGTTGAATAACAATAACGTGGATATGGAGGAGCTATCGTATGCATAAATGACCCTAAATAATACTTCTTTCCTCTTCCTCCCTCATTGATATATTTCATCATGGTCCCACGGGCGTATGATTTGTATGGCGATTTGTGTAAAACATGATACATCAGACCGCCCAAAATTCTTTTATGCAGCTGGTTGTAGTGAATTTGTATAGAAACTTCAGAGGCAATTAACAGTAGATAGCGTGTACCCCACCGGTCTATTCACAATCGACCGTAGAGCATCATAGTATCGTTGTCCTTCTTCATGATAGTATCGCAGCTGTTTCCAGTTCAAAATCTTATATGAATCTATCCACTACCGCAATTACAGAAAGTAAGTGATCATCAAAGATTTTCCTTGTACCGCACGCATGTTGCGTTGGTCGACGGCGGCAAAACCGAGGAGGAAGAGAACTAACTAGGCATTTTGGGTCGAATGATGACATACTTGTGCAGCACGAATTAAAGTATGCTGATTCTGCTAATCAGTTTGACGACTATGGGATCTACTCCACGTGGCGAACAAACCTACTTTCGGCGGTTTATAATTATGTTATTACACCATATTAAGTATGACTAGCATCAACTTGGATAAAGGAAAAGGGTGGTTGAATGAAGTGAGTGAGTCATAAGTGGAAGAAAAAATGACGCACACGGGATCCAGATCCAACTATCACCTATCCAGGACTACACAATCCAGCTACGGGTACCCATTATTTCGGTCCAGAGTTGGGTCTCGATAACGTGTGCGTCTTTTTCCACTCTTAACCCACTTCATCTAACCACACTCTCTATCCAATGAGATATTGGCCACACTTACTATGATGTAATAGCATGATTACGAACTACCGAAAATGAGGTTGTTCACTAATTGTGCTTCGTTGGACTATGGGGACGATTATGGGAATTGTGGCGGAAAAAAAACAAAAACAACGATATTTTAAGGAGAACAATGGTGAATTAAACAACACCACGTACATCCAACGCTGCTGGCGATTGGAGACCAGAATGTCGCTGGCATGTTGCCAATCGGCCGATCGATGAATGTAACTAGTATGTCATTCCAGACTTCATCACACGACTTTCACCCGGTATAGCAGTCGCTTCGGAATAGTTCCACACGTTTTCGTTTGAACTTGAAACTGAAGATCCACGAGGCCATGGAGGAGACCTTATCCTGCCACTGTCTATCTAACCATTCTCGCTCGATAGAGGTGCAGATCATTCTTTGATTTAATCTTTATAGGTAAGGCCTTACCATATTCAGCCTTTTCCTTATCATCTACGCCTGGTGAAGGTACTCGATCTTCGTTATTCGATCATTTCGAATCACACCAGTTACTCTTCAAAAGTTCTCCAATGAACGTCATGAATCTTCGCACTTTACACACTCCAATGGCCTATCACGTATTGTGGTGTTTTTTGAACAATGACAGTAGCTTCATTGTTACAGGTCCGAATTTTTCTTCAGGCAAGACTATCGCAAATTAAGTTCCATCGAACCAGATGCCGACTTAAAGTCAACGTGAAATCTTTGCTGGTGGCAAATGTCCGATAATTTGATAATATTTAACTAGTTGTGTGACGCTGAGAAAAGATCGACACTTATCGGAGCCTGTGAAAAGGCCCTTAGTACTAGGAGTCTTCTCGAATGATTGACAATCTTTGTCTCCTCGATTTGCAATAATTTTGATTGACCGCATTTTTCTTACTATAATGTAGAACCGATAGTTTCACTTCGCATCCCCATAACGTTCTTTGATAGACCACTGACCGGTTAACCTCAGAATTCCTGGGTTCACTTGGTGTCAGACATGATGTCTTTATTAACCACTGATTTTCCAAGCTGCGATCGAATTGGAAGGACGGCCGGTAACATGTGAAGTGGCGTGGTTTTGGTGTTGGAAACCGATCACACTTTGACACTGCAAGAAAACCGATTTGCAGTTGTTGAAAAACAACTTGTCAACCAATACTTGTCCTTATAAGACCAAACTGACTTTGGCGAAGTGCATATGCATTTTCCAAAGCTAAAACACCTGAATAATTAAAATTATTTAGCCAACCTTAAGTATTTTTTGTTCTTTTAAATCCAAACGTCAATGCCGTTAGGACTGAACTATCACATTGTCGACAGAAAAATTAATGCAATAAATTAAACAGTGATTTGATGTAAGATGTATGCATATTGTTGACTCAAGTCGGGCGATCGATAAATATGTCCGTCACGTGATTTCGGAGGTTTCAAACGACACAAGAATAGATATTCGCTATGGCTAAAACAGTGACCGAAGTATCCGACGTATCCCTCGTATGGTTCATCATCGTCCTAATTACATTTGCTTTTGGTGTATTGCTGAATCTTGCACTTCTCTTTATTCTCGTTCGATTTCGTAAATCTACAGAATCGCTCATTACCACCGGAATATTACAAACTGTGATCGACTGGATTGTTTGTATATTGTCCGTTATTCATTTGTGTTCGGTTCACATCGATATTGAACACACAGTCACCGCAATAATTTTGTGCTGTCTGATTTTCTCAAACGCTATTCTATGGGGACTGGTGGCTATTCGATGGAATTTGAGTTTGCTAACTGCATTCTTCTATTTTATACAGTTTATGTATCCATTCATGCGTATTGAACAGCAAAAGAAACCTATGAATTTGTCAATGTGTATTTTGTTGACTTTATGCAGTCTGCTCGGTATCGCCCCGCACATATTCGGTGTTCGTTATGAAGCTGATACTGGCATGTGCATCCGTGATGTAGGAGAGAATCTCCTCGTCCCAAGTCGCAAATTGATTGTGCTACGATTGGTCATCTTACTAGGCTTTGTCTACAATTTTCTCGTTCCATTCGGGACTGGAGTTTATTTATATCGCCACGTGCTCAAGGTCTTACGAATACGTGACAAGAGCCAACATGCGGCAGCTTATAAGGAGATGCGGTTGAATGCGATGCAAGACGTGTGGCTTCAAGCTGCGTTCAGCTTTCCCGCAGTTTGTATCATGTTCTTGCACAAATATCCAAATGCTGATTGGATTAGAATTCCGGCGAACATTCAGTTCTTCGCAATATTCTTACTTTGTGGATATTCAGTCATTTATCCGGGAGCTTCCGTCTTGTTCCGTCGTAAATATCGGAAGCCGGTATTGGACTGTCTCATTCAAATGGGCATGCACCCAACCGACAGCTGGCTTGCACAACGATGGAGTATAGGTCCTTCTGATCGAGGAAAAAGCAGCTACCATTCACTAACTGGCCGAAGAGCAACTCGCAGTGCACGAATGACACGTTTACAATAAACTGTCGGAATAAAACCTACCGGTCACTTTCGGACGTATGTTCAAGCGATTGTTAAATAAATTAGAGGGCATCAATTTGAAACATTCAAGTCGACCTGTGTGTTCCCTTGAGATGAAAACGGCAGGACAACTTTCTTCGATCTATTTTATTCTCTCAAGGTTTGCTTATTCTTATTCTTTCTCATTCCTTGTCTTATTCTTTTGCCTCGACCCAACAGAAAGTGATACACAGCTTTGTGCTATATACATATATACACACATATATATATATATACTTTCAGCGGTGATTACAAAAATGAGTTCTTCGTGGTTCTGGATTGGACATTTCAACAGACTCTGCCAAGCCGCGTGGAAAGTGGGAACCTCCATCGTTATGAGGTGCCATATTGGACTTGGTTGTGTAAGTGTTGATGCTGGCTGATGCAATTACGGAGCTTTGTCTCACGTTGGTCTGCTTTTATTATCCATATCAGATTGCGATATGTGGAGCCTATAGAAGAGCACTGCTCCGCATGCATATTACACTACTGTAGTCCAATATCTCGGGCTCCCATTTCAGAAGTTTGTCATTTCAACCTCTTCACTTACAGTACTCTGGTTCACGATGCCCTATCTTTCCTACCCTGAAGATCAGAACATTTGCACCCTCTGAGAGGAGCACTGTTTCGGCCTACTTCAATGTCAATAGTACCTTAGCAAACTGAGTGAATGAGGCACACAGGGGAGATATTTGACACAATTTCCATGATTAGCGTGAAGGCGTAGTTGGGAAAAATGATCTTAGATTGAACAAAATGGATAGGTCGTAAAGTGGAAGTTAATAGGTGACCAAAGAGAACTCAGGGTATTTGCCCGTCGTCCTCTACCGTCAAGTGGGACCAACAGCTAGCAAGATGAATGCCAGAAACAGAGTGGCCCTTCCAAGAATGGTTTTCAGAAATGTTGTAGCACTAATGGCCAAAAGACACAAGATTTCAGAAGCGAAGCTGCCTCACCCCAGTGATACGACACTTAGATCGCATTGTTATTTTCCGTTTTCGCAAAGTTTCATTCAAAACAGCCAAACAAATGAGCACGAATCCAGGGAAGTATCTGACTGCCTTGTGGGATGGACTTTTGCGCCAAAAGTTCTGGTTAGGATTCTCTATAGCCCTATAGACAGCCGCGAAGCTTCGCTGGCCTAAATACCTCCAAGACCCATTCTTTAATAAATCTCACCAATTTTCAGCCACATCTTTCTATGGGGATCGAATTAATTATCAGCAGTACCTTTTTGAGAAAATATATTAAAACCACATCTACTAGTGCAAGAACTACGCACGAAGGCCCGGTCAAGCTTTGAACTGGCGCAGGGACATAAAGAAGTTAGTTTGGGTTTTGGCTTCGGCTGATGTTTCCCACCTTCGTGGTTGGGATCCAACGGATGAAGATTGTTGTTGGTTAAAATGTTGGAAGATGTGGCTTAGAACCGAAGTCGGTAGAGTAAACGTTGTATGATCTGCCTGTAGAACTCATTCCTCTTAAAACTGATCCGTAAACAATCAAAAAAAATCAGAAAACGTGTGTGATGGAAACAAGAAAATTGATTTGTAATGTTTTATTAATTTTCCTTTCTTGTTTGACCACTTCTGCGTTTCCGTTTACATGCTTTTCCACCCAATTGTTTTCAAACCCATATATATTACGTCCGTAATTATTTCGAATGTGATTGTCATAAATTTTGTACGTGGCCTTCCTTAGTTTTATTTCCCATCAACATGTTTCATCGTTGCCTCCATTTCAACGAAACGCAGTCGATCATTTTGGTGCTCTTCGACCTACTGCTCTCTACCCCGGTGGATATGCTGATATCTGGATGGTAACCGAGCCACTACATCGTACTTTCCCTAGTTGTTTGAGCCATGCCACTCTCATTCGGAACTGTAAGGTGTTATTGACTTAGATTTATTGATTGTTATTTTGGCACTTGCTACATCTTCCCTAATTCTCCCGAGCCGCTATTTCCTTGGACGTCATGTCAATAGATATCTATTTGGCTATTCTCATTTAAGCCTCGTTTTGAATGACTTTACGCTTTAACCATCACTAGAACGTCTGGGACTTAGAATTACGGGCGAAATTGTGGCCGTCGTTCGGAAAATGAATTATTTTATAACTACGAATGAAATCCAAAACAACGTCGCATGTGGATTCCAGTTCTAAATATTTTCCCTACGGCTTTTGATTTAACGATCGATAACGTCTATGCTCTGACTGGTGCACCTGACCAGTTCATATTTTATCATGGCCGCCTCGATAAGTAATGCATCCCACGCGATCAACATGTTGGGATTAATAGTTAATCTATTCACGTTGGTTGTCCTCAGCCGATTTCGTACAACGAAGGATTATCAGTCATCCTTTGACACAGCCCAATCCGCTCTGGATTTGTCCATCAATTTACTTCACTACTTGAGCAGTTTTCCATTACCGACCGTGCCCCAAATGACTCAGTGGAATCATTTTTATTGTCGTTTATTTCTTTCACGCGCTCTCCTTTGGGCCTCGACTGCTTTACGAGCGCATTTGAACCTGTTTGTTGCAACTCATTTTTTCATCAAAATCGCCTTACCATTTACGCGTTTCAGCTTGAGACAACGCGTTCCCTTCTGGATTTCAATGGTCATAAGCGTGTACTCATTTGTTCTAGGATCTATCCCGCATTTACATTCCACCACCTATATGCCAAAGTCGTTCACATGTACTTCCAATAAAACGGCACAATTTTCTGCACATAATTCGTTTGGGCTGACTTTGAGATATCTGAGTTTACTTGTGGTTGTACATAATTATTTGATACCAATATTGACGGCATCATACATCTACCATCAACTGTTTTACGTGCTGCGCCGATCTACTTCCAAAGCGTTCGCTGTTATGAAACACGAGTTGCTTATTCGATTTCTGCTAGATGTTGTGTGTTACACCATTTGCTATTCACCTGCTTACTGGGCTCTGTTCTTCGGCTACTACTGGGATCCGAGCAAACTGGAAACGGGCAGCGAGAAGTACAATAATATTTCTTTTCTGACCTTCTTTTATCCTCTTTTATATCCACTGATCTCGTTGTTTACACGACGTAGTTATCGACGTCCTTGTGAAGAACTTCTGCGGCAACTGTGTCAACCATCAAAAAATTCTGGTGACTCTTCACGAATTTCAAATACTAGCCGATCATCAACTCGTTGATTCGGCATTAGCAACAAAGACTGTGTTTCAGTGCGTGAGCTTTTTTATTTACAAGACGGTTTAAAAATTAAAGTGACTGTATTCTTTCCGAATATCGGTTCAATACGCGCACATGTCTCCATGCATTAGACAAATAAGAAAACTTTGCGCATATTCTATTGGTAGTACAAATCCAGCTAATAAGGGAATTTTTCACATTGTGTAGCACGATACATAAAGCTCCCAGAGCTGAGCAATTAAGTGAGGTTAATTTCCAGATAAGATGGGCGGGAAAACAATGTAGCATTTATCTCTTACTGTGAACAAGACTAGAGTGATATTCAAACCTTCTGGTTGTTAACAATACAACCCGTGAGTATAAAGTATGTCTAACACTTTTCTCCAATCTCGATTCTCAGCTTGACAATCGTTTTACGAAAAATTGGAGCACAACAACCTAGAGCTTATGATGCCTAGAACCGTAAGGAACTAACTGCGCTTTCAAAGAGATGCAGGTCTCATGTGCTATTAGTTCTCTTTTGAGTGATTCAGATCAATTTCTTAGGATTTAACTGTACTTCTACTTTCACCATATGTAGTTAAGTTCAACTAGTGGTCTACACCTGACCTACTAAAGTCCACCCCGGCCACCAGCGGTTTGCCAGTATTTCCAAAGAGAACACTGAATTTAGGGCCACTGTCATTTCAAAAGGAAAAATCCATCGTAATTTTCGAGGTTATAAGTGTGTATCTAGCTTCCAATGACCGTGAAGTGTACCGTCGTATTTACCGAATCATATTCCCATTGGCGTGCTTGTCAATTAATCCGTAATCTAACATGGTTAAGGTCGCTGTTTGGTGGAACATGGACTGCTCACAACGGCTACTTGAAACATTCGCCATATGCTTTATTCATTTTGTCCCTCTCTGATCCAGTGGTGGTCTGACATCATTTGACTGCTGGCAACCATTAGGACAACGTGGCCTCAAGCTGTATATATATATACATATACATATATATATATATATACATACGTATATTCTGGGGCATTCTGCCCTCGTTCCTAAGGTTGGCTCAGCCCAACTGACAAAGAATTATCAACGAATCACAGTTGTGATTCTTCTGTGGACTCTTCGACGAACAGCTTCCATGCACACTCCTGTTGCTACAGATTCGATTCTGGTGAGAAATATCAATCAATTCGGAGTGTACAAGTATGTGGATGTTTGGACAAGAGAGCATCGGGTATGCATTTCTGACGAGCGACAATAACCGCGAAACCGGACGTGTGCTCCCGGGCAAATTTTGTTTACGCATCCAGATACTACTTCCTGCATATATACATATATACATATATATATATATATATATATAATGACTACTGGCATGGTACCAAAGCAAAATCATGAGAATAGAACTTTATTGTCAATGAATGAAGGAGGAGTGCGAAATGCTCTTATGAAGATCTGTTATTTATTTTATGCGCCGTGGAGTGTTGTACTGCTCGGTCGCCTTGTCCAAAGTGAACCTTTTTATTTGAGGATGCATCTCTAGTCTTTGTGCAGCCAAGCGCTTTTTGCAAGGCAGCAGAAACCTTCCAAACGAACCGGTGGCTAGTTGATCGGTTCATACGCCTCTTTTGGAAAATCTCACCAGGTCTGTGGAACATGACAATGGCCATTGCCTTATTTTGTTGGCGGGCCACACTCGCCACGTCACTGTCACCAACGGGCTTTTATGGTATTTTTAGGGAAAACGTTTGCCTAGTAAACTCTACCACGCCCTCGACACTGTTGCTGCTTATCTGCCACCGCTTATTTGGTGGGCTTTAATAGACCTTATTTAAGGCTAACCTTCTGAATAATGGCCGACCTTTTATCCCCAAATCAGGGGTGCCCTCAGTTGCATACAGCTCTGCCCTGGGTTCCGTCTGTGCCTTCGAGAAGCATTCAGGATTTAGTACCACCGTGCTGCATTCGATCGTTTGTCGATTGCAGCTTGGTGATCGTGGGACAGCTGGTTGTCAGTGAAATATCTGTGTTTGGCCTTGGTACCGGCGAAGCGAGAAGAGTATCCTCTCACCTAGGACCAAAAAATGGACCTCCTCTTGAGTGCTACGTCTCTGTAATAACTTCCTCATGCTCATTCTTCAAGTAAATCCAAGTTGCTCAATGAAACGAGACTAGGTTACTAATGTACTGTGAGAAAATCAGTAACACTACTGAGGGCTATAGCAGCTCCGGTTCATCTCAATACGTATCATGTCATTTCTTCCACACATATCCCTAATTCTTCCCACACTTGTGTCAGTGCGTTATAAAGTACTGATTATCTGATACTTATCTACTAGAAGAATGTTTACCTTTAGATATGTTCGTGTTCTTGTGTGAACTCTAAACCAAGGACCTACGAAGCAGTGGTGGAGGTCTCATCTCGCCAGTGTTCTGCAGAGAATTCCCGATCCACGGGAAATTAGTTTCCAACTTGGAAGATTGTTGTTTTGAGAAAACACAAACAGGCAAACAATCAAGTCTGTGGTCAATCATGCTTACGCCATTATATCTCAGTACAGTCAGGTCATAATTAAGGAGGAAAGCGGCCGTGATTTACGTGCAACTCCAAGACAGATAAACGAGCTGTATCAAATATTATCGGGTCTGTGGTACGCTTTAAGTTGGTCTACAGGCCAGGGGTGCTGACGAATGTCCACAACCTACTTTCCGACGCATTCTAGAAGACTGTGGCGGCAAAAGAAAAGAGTGCACAGAATAATGTGAGGTAAACTGGAAGTCAACTGTCTCAATCAGTTCATTTCGGTTTTCACAACCGTTAACCTTTCACCAATTTCTCATTTTCGTTGCCGCCTTGCAGCCCCATTTACACATTAAACAAAATAAGAAAGTGAAAGCAATGGCAAAATAGTGACCTGAAGACCTACACAGAAAGGGAATTTAAAATCTAAGAACAACACTGACTGCGGCACCGATTCATACGATCTACCGTCTCCTACCATCGCTAGGGATGATCTTGTGGACCCGAACCTGCTAGCGGGATTGGAACTAAACCAGCTAGTCCCAACCACACAGCAAATGCGAGATCATGCGGGTGCCATCTTCCCGGCTGCTGGACAAGGTAGTGCTAATTATGTCTTTGAAACCAGCTAACCGAAATCTGAAAACGATCAACGCAAAACCTACTTCCCAGAGTGTGGAGAGATTGACAGAAAGATAGCGATTTATTAAGAAAGCAACACATTTCGATGCTGTACGTAGCAGTCACTTGGCAACGCTGCTGTTCAAAGACGCAAAGAAATTTTTGGAATGTCAAGCAAATTATGTCCTTGGACTCATTGAGTCTGAAGTCTTTGACGTAGACTGTTGAATCTTCGCGCGGACCTTCTTTCGGCACGCTGGAGTGGTTTGGTGGAATTGGTAGTGAGGATTCATGGACACTTCAACTTGCGGCGCATTAGCACTTCTGCGGGAGAGATCCCTGCGGACGTGTTTGAGTTTGGAGTTGCCGAATGGACGGTGTTCTACAGAACATTTTACCTGGCGTTTTGGACGGTGGAGTTGAAGTCATCCCCTTGAACAGAAATTTGACTTAGAGTTTGCCGATGATATCACAGGCAATTCAACCCACGTCAGGCTGCTTGGCGATTGAGGTCTCTAGGGGAGTTATGTGGTTTACACTTTCAAAATACAAAGTACTTTTTCAAGCCTGACAGGAGCGCGTGACTGCACCATTGCGTTATTCGGTTATAAGTAGTCAATAGCTTCAAGTAACTCGGAAGATTAACTAAACCTGGAGGATTCTTTCGAGAAGAGGCCTCATCAAGAATTGCGAAAACCAGAGCAACTTTCGCGGAACTACAATACTTGATCCGTCGCCATGATATCCGAAGTCCCCTCAAGGAAAGGGTGCACAGTGCCACATTCTGTAGTGTTCTACTTTTCGGTTGTGACACCTGGCCTGCCCGCATTGACGAGTTCCGGAGATTTTCTGTTTCCAGCCACCGATGTCTCCGAAGCATTTCTCGTGTCTGGGTGGAACAACCGGTGAGCAATGACCAGGTGCATCGTCGTGTGTTGGTTGCAGACAGTCGTTCTCTGACTCAGATAATCCCCTTACGTCCCCTTTCGGTAGCTTGGACACGTATTGCGTATGCTTGCCTATCATCTACCCTTTCGTGCCCTTTGTGCACGTGCTGGGTGGGCAAGGCTGGAAGAGGGAACGTGTCTACCAGGCTACGACCTGGCGTAGAGGTATAAAGAAGTTAGTTTGGGTTTTGGCTTCGGCTGATGTTTCCCACCTTCGTGGTTGGGATCCAACGGATGAAGATTGCTGTTGGCTAAAATGTTGGGAGATATGGCTTAGAACCGAAGTCGGTAGAGTAAACGTTGTATGATCTGCCTGTAGAACTCATTCCTCTTAAAACTGATTCGTAAATAATCAAAAAATCAGAAAACGTGTGTGATGGAAACAAGAAAATTGATTTGTAATGTTTTATTAATTTTCCCTTCTTGTCTGACCTCTTCTGTATGTACTTTTACATGTATTTGCTTCTGTACCATACTTGTTTCTAAGCCATGCTGCTGTATGTTTAATTATATATCACATATTAGAAATTATTACACCAGGCATGCTAAGCGCTAGCAAAATTGGTGCTCATTAAATATACTCTGCTAATTACTTGGGAATTCTGAATTGTTTTGACCAGTGTTACATTCTAGAGCAGCTACGTAACAGTGTTTTCTCTTGCTTCTCACTGACAAAGGGTAAAGCCCAGACAGTAGAGAAGGAAAGCATAGCAATGCAGAAGACTTATCTGTAATTTCGCTTCGTGAACATGATAGCCCTATAATGCGATGAATCTTGACCCCTTGTCTTACTG
>LUCM01006494.1:63683-92597 GCA_008360955.1 Fasciolopsis buskii
TTACTGAATCAAGGGAACACTAAACCGTAGATATTGATAATTGAGTGCCAAAAGCACGATTTGCTTCCAAGCGGCCTCTGAGGATTGACAAAACAATCTCCTACTACTAAAAATGTTTGCATGAAATAATTCACCATGTGATATCATCACTCAACTCACCATAAAGAAACCATGGAAGCACTACTGTACAGCTGTTTCATCCTTATTAGGAATCATCAGCAGTGCATATCCACCGCGCCCCAACTGGGACGCGAACCCGAACAAGGACGAACGATTCTGAGTCGAACGCCTTAGCCATTACGCTACCGGGCAGGCTCTGAACGGTTTGTTGAACTTCACCACATGATGTTGCACCTATCCGTCACTGGTTTGCACGGTTACTGTCCGTTACCTCACAGCGATCGACCCCTACTCATAGATGACTTCTCTGCAGGTAGCCTAAGTACGACGAATGCTTTGGATATGACCTACAGAGCTTGATTACTTGATACATTTTAGTAGTAGATCGATCGCTTGGAGGTAACGGACAGTAACCGTGCAAATCAATGACAGATAGGTGCAACATCATGTGGTGAATTTCAACAAACCGTTCAGAGCCTGCCCGGTAGCGTATTGGCTAAGGCGTTCTACTCACAATCGTTCGTCCCGGGTTCGAGTCCCATGGAAGCACTGTACAGCTGTTTCATCCTTGATAGGAAACATTGTGTATAAACTGTCGATTACCTGCTTCTGTGAAATTTGCTGATGGTCCACGATTGTCACAACCATTGGGAAAACTTTTCTAAAGTACCAATGCTTTAGAAGCAATTTGGCAAACCCGAAATCCCGTAGAAGTTATCATCATGTGACGAAACCTTCCGATCTCTATCACGTCATTGCCTACGTTGATCGTTTTGTGTACTTTGTAATTGTGTGGTAATGGAACACAAGGTCACCTATTGACCTTATTGTGCGGACTTTTGATAGATCGAACCCTAGGCTTACTTGGCCTCAGCATTCCTCCCACCATCCATCTATTAATCCAATCAAAATGACGACAGCCTTCTTTGTTTTATGAAAGATACCAAGTAGGCCGATACAATAGTATGATAATAGCCTCTGATTATTATCAGAAATCAGGTTGTTTACAAACACGCTTTCAGTGATCTCATTCTCAAACTATTACCGCCACGCTTATAGGAGCAAGATGAGAAAATCGAACATATGTTACACTCAACCTTTGCCTTTTATATGACTTACAAGCTAATTTTAATTGATGACGACCAGTTAAATCACCGTGATTTGATAAACTATTTATGTTTGATATTGAACGGAAGCATTATGTAATGACATCGGGATATCCACATTATTTAAAGAAATTAATTTTCTCCACTGCTTCACGTTTCAAGATCTACACACTTGCCGTTGCACCTTGTAAAAGATTTACTCCGTTCATTTTTTCATCATTGTTGCAAACTTTAGACCTCGAGTTCTTCTTTTCTTATAATACGAACCTTAGACACGAATCCATTCATTTAATCAAATTCCAACACAATTAAAATTATATTAAAAATGCCAGATCCTTCTCATTGGATTCATGAGAATCTAGGGAAACGTGTTCTTGTTGCTGTCACACTTCTTCCATTTTAAGATATCTCCAAAAACACATCTGTGGTATTTTATTGTCTCGTGCATAGCGAGATTTGATTCAACCATGCAAATAAACTTTGAAGTCAGAGTAAAATTGGACTACCCGCTGATACAAGACCTAGTTGTAATATATTCGTCCACGTTGAAAATGTCATGTGATTACACGAAAGCTGAATATTCTCCCACAATGGAGGTCAAATCAAATACTTGCCCCTGCTTAATTTGAATTGGTGGCTGATAGTCAAAACTTCAACAGTGATGCATTAAAACTTTTAAGTATTTTGCATTGAGGAGCCGATCCCAACTTTAGTCTCAGCAGCCGGTCCTGAAGCCAGTTTAAATCTCCCTCTGAAGATTGTACATGTATGATGAAAGATATCGTAGAAGATAAGCAAGCTTTATTGAAATTCTCGTTACACATCCTTCTTCAACAATATTTCTTCTTCACAGGTGTTTCTGAACCATATATCGATCACTGATACTTGGTCTGTTCGGATTGTTCTCAAGCAGCCAATCGGCTAACCAGGGCTAAATTCGAAATGAAAGGAAAACAGAATTGCCATGAGCTTGTGCGCTAGACAATATTAGTATTATCATTCCATAAGCATTGGACAAGTGCTTTAATAGATAAACTCAAAAAATATGGTGACATGAACCTAGTCATAAAGGGACTAAAACGAAAGAATGTTCCTCTAAATGAAGTAAGTTTTTCGTATGCATTCGTCGTAATTTTAAATCTTTGTGTACAGTTAGCAAAAGGCATCCACTGGCTAACCGGCCTAGAATATTTTGGCTTAATTGGGGAAAATGTACAGGACGTATCATTCCCACTGTAATGTGATATGTACACTGCCACTGGTACATGTGACCATCAAATAATCAAAAGCTAAGCAGAAATCATTTAGTTTCAAGTCGATCCATTCAACTTGACTTGACATCGTAGCCCTCGAGGCAGAAGAGACGATTATGAACCGTAACTGGCAGTCGCGTACCAGTTCGAATCCCGGTAGTTTCACCAACTGATCACATTTGGACCTATTACCTATTATATCGATTTGATGAGATTAAACGGTTAGAACAACCAATTATGAGACACTCATGAGATAGAGAACGGTTATACCTTAATTATCACAAATAGTTGACTGTTTACCATGGCATTGTGTTGATCTTGGAAACAATTATTTTCCTGTTTTCCCAACGAATACGTTATATATTCGGATCGAAAACCTGCTGCTTTGTGAAGGCAGCAGGCGGAATGTTCGTTGTGTTTGATCTCACTCATACTGGTTACTCAAATATATTCCTGCCTGAGATATTAAAAGGCGATTTGAGAACGAACGATACAACGGCCGTGGCGATGAAGCCGTATCGTCTAGCATGTAAGGTTCGTAGCTTAACCGACTGATGGTATTTGAATTTAACGACTTTATCGTCTTCGAATTTTATTTAAATCGAAAATAAACGACACCAACGATGGTGCTAGACTCCGTTTTGAAACTATTGGCTTTAACCTTAAATAACTTTTGCCAAATTTTGATAAAAATTGGAGGGACTCACCACAGGATCTTTTGGTTTTTGTTTGCATACTTCTGTCAAACCACGCAACAATGTTGGGTTGATGTTCCGAGCCAAGTAGTCTTTAGCAGCTATTTTCATCTGAATTGGTTCCATTACGGCTGTTAAAAAATCGATATTTTCTTGTATAAATAATTCCTGGTTTCTGGAGATGATAGTCTGATATTACCATATCTACTTCAGTGTAACTATAGGATTTTCCTTCCTTGTTTTCTACACTAAACTAAGGGAACGACAAGCCAATTTTATTCCTCGCTGACTGAAGGGCATCCCGAAGAAATTAGCTGCACTCATCCAATCTCTGTATGCATACAGTAAAGTCCGAGCCCGAGTTCACCACGAAAGGCTGTTTGTCAGGATTGCCCCTTCATCATTCCTCTTCAAACTACTCATTGAGATCATTAGGGGAGTACCATAACCTCAGGTTAGAATAAAGACATTGATATTTACTCAGACAGAAATCCGTCTGACAGAACATGAGGATGACAATCTGCCACTAAGGAAAAACGTAGGCTACACGTTTTCCTATGTCGTTGCAACGATGGGGTAGGTATACTTAGGATACGTTTTGTACAATCGAAGTATAAAATGCTATTACACGATTGGACTGACTCAAATCGGAAACTTGGTCTTCCAGGCAAATAACTCCACTAGATGGAGATTTATTTACTTGAGTAATTTTATCTCACCTGGTGGTTGCGTATCAAATGAAGTGTGTTCACATATGCGAAAGGCCCAATTAAGATTTGCTAACTCGAAGCATCCATGGGGTCAGCATGACCTCCGACTATCAACCGAAGGTCGAGTATACACGATGGTAGTGAGATCGACATTGCTGTATGGCTCGGAATCAGAGCCGTTAAGAGCAGAGGATATGCGGGACTTTTGTTGTTTGACCACTATTGTATTCGTAGTACTGGTAGAATATGGTTGGAGAATTGTATGAGTAACTCGGATTTTAGTCGTAGGGTGACTTTTTACACCAGACATAGAACATATTTTATGCAAGTCGAAGAAGAACTGTCTTATTGTACGCTGTTATCCGAGGCAGACTGTTGTCAGAGGATGTGTGAAGTGGATCGGTCGGTAGTATGGCCTAAAATATAGGAAACTTTCTAACTATTCGACATACTAAAGTTAAAACATGCACTGCGCAGGTTTGGCCCACGAGATCCGTCGAAGCGACTGTCAGGGATAATGTGATGTGACTCAGTTTTACAGTCAGTGGCCTTTCTGTGTTCTAAATCTTACCTATTCGAAATAGTTCTACCGGTTAATAATAGCGTTCGATTCTTGAGTATTTGTGGTTCCCTCTTCGATGAACAAATTATTGAGAATGCAACCGAACCCAGAGCACGTTACGGCAAGGTCACGGGTTACGAAAACTGAACTGAACTATACTCGCTGAGTTCTACCACGCAGGAATCCAAAAATGTTCCAAACCAACAAACAATCAGCTCTTATTATTCTTCTGTTCCACGGGACCCATCTGATATGGGTTTACCTACTGTGAATTTAGAACCACTACTTTCTAGCAGTTGGATATTCCTTTTAACCTCCAGGGTATTTCCCGGGGTGGCTGATATACATTCTTTTTAATCCTGCAGTGACCGTAATGAATAGTAAACGACGCACAGTGGGTCTTATTTGATTTCATTATTTGGTCGCTGCTCGTATTCTGCGATTCACCAGATAAACTACACCGATTCACCGGTGTTAACAATCTAGTACGAAGTATGGCCGTTCATTCATAACATGTCAGAAGTCCTTTGGGATACCGAAAACGTGTATTGCAAACAATCAACCTTCTGGAACCTGCAAAGTTCAGCAGTAGGTCACCGTTCTCGTAACACTGATTGAGCTCAGGTCTTCTTAGGATTAAGCGTGTGGATTAGTCTGATGGCTCACTGCGACAAAATGTACTGTTTGTCTTGAGACCCGGTCGACGGAATTTTGCAGGTCATCTTTTTTGCTATCGACGACGTTCGCTAACACCGACGGCAACCATCGTCAGGTTATAGGGGGGAACCTTTGGAGTGTGGTGTAACGAGACTATAGGGTATGAGTTTTTGGGCACTTGGAGCGCTGCTAGCCCTTCCGTTTAGAGTAACTCTGACGCTGTAGAATCCAGATTTGATAACACGTCCACTGTGAGGAAGTTAATAGATTGTGTCAGCCTCTGCAACATTGATACAATGAGAATCAGAGTTTATAAAATGGACCCTTGGAAATTGTAGAGCACGTGCAACCCTTCCAGTCACTAAAGAGAAAAACGTTTTCCTGTCTCATTCTTCCGCATCACTTCATGATATGACCATTTGGGTACTTCACTCGGATGATTATTTCTCGTTTATTGTCCCCATTTATCGCGTGGGAGAAATGCGTGAGCTCATCGAGGCAGTCTAACTGGAGTTGCACAAGCTGCTTCACCAGTTACTATTCTTAGAACTTTTCGCCCTGTAGCATAATGACTGCTTTGGTCTAGTTGTAATCTCCTTACATCCCATACTTAAGCAAACCAATAGTGAGCAATGAAGCAGTTACGTGGTCCTTACAAATGATAGCCTTTCCGGAGTTAAGTGTCAGACGTGAGCCGGTGATTCACTCAGCGACAAAATCGAGATTTGAACATCCATGGAGTGGCACAAAGCATGTTTCAGCTGTTTTAAAACCGGTGGCACGGGCTTGCCAGACTTAAGAAAAGCGCAGCGGGAGACTGGACTGCATATTGGGTTGCATCCTAAGTGCACATCAGCTATCCGACAAATCAGCTGCACACTGCGGCCGCGTATGTTTCAGAGAAGCAAAATAGTCCCTCAGTTCTTATGTTTTGGATGTGACAATGCATTCACCGAGACTAATTCCATCCTCACCAAATACGAGGTCAAACATCTGAACAAGACCTTTGTCTGTGGACGCTTAGAAGCAATGAGTAAGTAAATTCTCAGGAAGGTAATAAAATTCGTATCGCCATCCCAACACTTTGAATTCTTATGAATGTACTTGCACTCATTAAAGTTCGCATTTTTTGACGAATGATTTTCTGTTAACTTTATCCTTGCCCGAATAGATCCATCTGTGAATAAATGTACGTTCGCGGTCCGCTATAGCGCTTAGAGATTTTCAGTCGACTTTTTACTAAACTGTACGCCTTTTGTTCGCGGAATTTTAAATACAAATGCCTCACCACATTGACGAGACCAAATTTACACTTGTCAGTCCGAAGCAATACATTCAAACGGTTTGCGGAATTATATTGATGTTTGAGCGTATTGCATTGGCCCGAACAGCGATCATACTTGGAACTTCTCACTTTCGTCACACACTTCCCTAATGGTTATTATTTTATGTATCTGTAGAGTGAAACTATGCGGAGGTAAGTAAGTTATGTCGGACACCGGCAGCAAGCGATGAACAGTATTGCGTTTGCCGAGAAGAAAGCGCGATATTTATTGACACAGTTAGGGATAGACCGTCAAGAACATGAAGGACCAGATCAAGTTTGGGCAGCAAATCGGCCTTTATCAAGGTTCATGCCAGCACCGTCCGTGATGTTCCATTCCCCGTAAATACCCCCTTCTCATTACTTGGAGACCCGTGAATCATGCCCACTCACTCAACTGAAAATGGAGGTCTACTGTGAAGTCTCGGAGGACAATTTCAATGACAACATATACCAAAGATCATTACGCTGACTGAGAATGCAGGTAAATTATTCGCGCACTCAAAAGTTTCTATCGTGCATGTTTAGGTGTACAATACCTGAAATTTACTCAAAAATAATAGAAAAGGTGGAAGGAAAATTTGTGACGGGAATCCAGCCATATCTGCTGGGTGATCACTCGAGCGCTTAGGCTGAGTGAAAAAACTGCCAGTTGAAATCCGATTAACCGTCGGCCATATTCCGGAAAATACAACCACCATTAAAGGGGTTATGAAAGTGCTCTGTATCTGTTTCCCTACAATCTGATGGTATCCGATATCAACTTCTGCTCCGTTATCACCGAAAGAAGGCAATGAACCATTTGTATTTCACTGGTTCTTCTTGAGTGAAACGTTTTTATGTCAATAAATGCGAGATAATTTTACGTGAATAAACAGCTCTAATAACCGATGCAAAGTTCCACAATGAGCTAAAATAGACTACGGCAGCTATGCATTCTAAAACAGTTTCATACCATTAAGTTAGTCCAGATTACGCTTTGGTCCGTTCGATACACTCTACGCGAATTCCCGTGCGATGCTAGGTGCACACGTGACGGTGGAGTGATGGGTCGTCCCGGCTTATCGCTCGGTGGGATCGATCGCCGCTAGAGATCATATCCAGTCAGGGCTAGTCGCCGTTACGAGATCATGCCGATGTGCTTTTGCTGTTACGTCATGAAGCAACGCACCGACAGCAGGGGCTACTGATGCGCAAATGTGTGGGGGCGCGCAGCGGACCTGTGGGAGTTACATTTCACCGGACCAATCAATTGGGAATTGCAGTTAGCTTGATCTTTCCGAATTATTGCATTTTTTGCCTGAATTGATGACTCCTGAGTCTGACTGGCTGTGACATAAATTCGAAAGGTCGTCTTATAACTCCGAAATAATGCGGGAGGTAGCACAGAGTAGTTATTAAAATGTCTTGCATAAAAATGAGAAAGCGTCAGTTTTGCAGTCCCATCTAGTTACATATCTCATTCGTGCAGGTTGTTGGTGGAGCTTGTTCTACTACCGACCAATTCCCAGAGGACGATCAGCTTTCATCCATAAACCTGAGACTACGATTAAGAGAGAGTGAGATAACGCTGAAGATCACTGAACTTGAATTCCGATTCATTCAAAACCATAATCGTAAATCCGAGTCAATTATATGGACCTGTCTACAGAACTGAATTGCACAATATTCAGCTAATCGAAATGAACACAAAACACAACCAAAAGGGTAGAACTTTTCAGGCCGAATGTCAATCTTCAACTTTCAAAATTCAAACCAACAGAGAAAGCTCACACAATTTCCAGGTTAAGTTCGTCGGAGAAGTTCGAATTCAAAATCAGTAGCAACCCTATAAATAGAGAATCCCAACAACTGCGCACATATACAGACGACGTTGCCTGGACTGTTGATGGAACGTTTGTGATCTAAACGCCAAGCACAGCTATCGAAACTCCATGATAGCTGCCCTGATATCTATCCCTTGTGAAGTAGACGGTATTGGGACAAGCTCCACCAACAACCTGCACGAATGAGATATGTAACTAGATGGGACTGCAAAACTGACGCTTTCTCATTTTTATGCAAGACATTTTAATAACTACTCTGTGCTACNTGGAGCTTGTCCCAATACCGTCTACTTCACAAGGGATAGATATCAGGGCAGCTATCATGGAGTTTCGATAGCTGTGCTTGGCGTTTAGATCACAAACGTTCCATCAACAGTCCAGGCAACGTCGTCTGTATATGTGCGCAGTTGTTGGGATTCTCTATTTATAGGGTTGCTACTGATTTTGAATTCGAACTTCTCCGACGAACTTAACCTGGAAATTGTGTGAGCTTTCTCTGTTGGTTTGAATTTTGAAAGTTGAAGATTGACATTCGGCCTGAAAAGTTCTACCCTTTTGGTTGTGTTTTGTGTTCATTTCGATTAGCTGAATATTGTGCAATTCAGTTCTGTAGACAGGTCCATATAATTGACTCGGATTTACGATTATGGTTTTGAATGAATCGGAATTCAAGTTCAGTGATCTTCAGCGTTATCTCACTCTCTCTTAATCGTAGTCTCAGGTTTATGGATGAAAGCTGATCGTCCTCTGGGAATTGGTCGGTAGTAGAACAAGCTCCGCCAACAACCTGCACGAATGAGATATGTAACTAGATGTGACCGCAAAACCGACATTTTCTCATTTTTATGCAAAACATTTTAATAACTACTCTGTGCTACCTCCCGCATTATTTCGGAGTTATAAGACGACCTTTCGAATTTTTGTCAAAGCCAATCGAACTCAGGAGGCGTTAACTCAAGCATAATGTGATCAGAACCCCGTGACATCCAACAACCTGTGCTACAACCAACACAGATTATCAGATCGATTGAAAGCAATACAGTTACTTCAGATGACGGAACATCACTAGGCTGCTCAAGGTCTGCCGAATCTGGAATGAGTTGAGGAACACTCGGTCAGCGGGGTTATATAAATACGTACGTCGGAGTGTTTGGTTTACGTATTTCAAATCCAATGGAGCCTCTGGAGTAATTCAGCTCAGTTCCAGTTTGAACAACAATCAACCTTCGACCAACGTAATCTAGCTGTGGTTTATACCTCACAGCGTCATACACTCTGACAGAAAAAGAACAGAATACAGGTGTACAGATATATATATATATATATATCACCCGTTGTCTTCGCCCATTACTTTGGTGGATCTAGTGGGCCCCTACGCGGTAGTTTGACTGCCCAGAATAAGTCATTTTAGATAACTGGACTGCATCTTACAATATCTTAAAATGGGATCGTTGAAGACAATAAATGATACGATTGAATACGAAACTCAGTCGCACCCTTGCAGCCAAAGTGATTTCATTTTTCTTTGTTTTCTCTAGTTTGTAATGTTTCCCTTTCTTGCTCTTTTTTGATGCTCCGAAGAAGCAGATAAGAATGATAATATACTCAAAAGGTTAATGGCTGTCACAACGGAACTAAACTGAATCATACTGCAAAGGTTGTGATCGCTTTTACAAAAGACGCTAAGTGATGTGAATTGTGATATGATGCGCCATTTGCGTGTTAAGAAATGCCTCAACCGGTACTTAGAATATAACAGATGTTATGCATTATGCAGAAATGAATTTCTATGGGCGACACCAAAGATATAGTAGCAAACGAAGCGTTGTAAGCACCAAACCAAAATTAATGGTTTTTAAAGACTCGGTACGCACTACCAGAATCAAAAACGGATGCTAATGAAATTCCGAGTTGCTGGCAATTTCCAAACAATAGTTGCTTTAACTGAAGTAATTAGGGTATTGAGCTTTCATGCAGTTGCCATTTACCTAGCGAGTATATTCCAAGGAAATAATGTGTTCTGCACCTTTTGTTATATTTATTACTCGTTAGAGACTTGTTCTCTAGCCTCCAATGCTTGTCTTACGGGGAAGAGGGAACCGAAAATCATTATCTCGGAACTTTGAGTAGTATATAACTACATAAGGTCTTAAGTGGTCAGACGTGATAAGGACCTGAGCGATAGTTAAATAATTCAGTTCGACCGATACCAATACATTGTAGGGATCTTGCAGTAACACTCTGTTTTCAACTCAAGATACAGTCTAATATGAGCAAATATAACAACAAGCCACCAGGCAAGTAGTAATATAACAAATCACTTCATTTATAATGCCGCAGCGAAAATAAAATGGACGTTGATCGGAATACCTGGAGAGCTTAATAAAAACAACCCTTTATTATTAACAACAAGACAGCATTATTTCTCTTATTCGCTAAATAAGCATCGTCGGTAAAACAAGATACGTACGTCACATCCAAAAGCCAGTTGAGCTGTACCCTTGCAATATCTCAGATAAGGCAGTGGATAATCGACCAAATCAAGCTTGGACTCCTGAAGGAGTATCTCTGCTCACCAAGACCAAATATTTCCAGCAGAAGAAGGACGATATCCTCTAAGATATCGGCAGTTTTGTCATTCTCTTGCGTAACAATGAATAACCGGTCTTTAATTTTGTTCTAGTTTTACTTTTTTGAATCAAGGGCCCTTAGAATCCGATGCAATTGTAGAGCATACAATGTGTGTGCTTGTACGTATATGTATTTGCGCACTTATGGTGGAAGTCAACAGTCGCCTAAGGTAATTTGACTACGCTTTGGAAATACAATGGAAGATAGGTTACTGAGTTTATCGTGAGACCACTACATAGGCGCAAAACCCCGAGTAGCACTGACACAAGAATCAAGTAACAGTCTAAATAGTCATTGTCATGAGCATACTCGCTTACAGTGCATACCTCGATGTTATCATCTTAGTTGGGATTCGGATCAATCTGGAGAGATCCTCTGATAACCCCACCGATTAGTGACGCTACCTATTATGAGCATTAGAAATTGCCCAAAAGAAGGCGCATTTCGCTCATCGCATCTTGTTCAGTGAAAGTGGAAATATGGATAAGAATTTTTCGTCTTTATTATGAACTAGAAAACGAGTCGGAAAAAACCACAAGTTATCTTTATTGACTATAAAAATTATCATGAAAGACAGAATGCAAACTAGAACACTAAAGAACTGTACAGAATAAAAATAATTTCGGATGCTAGAACGCCAACGACCGGAGCACTGAGCCACATCATCTACCGTCCCAAATCATTGCACCGAGGGATCTCGTGCGCCTAGACACGGTGGTTCAATTGCACTACACAAGCCAGCCCAATGGTTAAATATTTCACACTTTTACCAATGCGATCGACTAGCTAAAACAAGTCAACATCCAAAAATCAACCATCTCGAAGAACAGCGTATAAGGAAATAGCCTTTCAGGGGACATATACAAAACATTTCACAATCTTAACCCATTCTGATTCGGTGCTTATTCAAAAGACTAGACGCTAGGAAACAATAACTAAAACCTAACCTCCGTCTTACTCATACAATTCTCCAACCATATTCTACCAGTACTACGAATACAATAGTGGTCAAACAACAAAAGTCCCGCATATCCTCTGCTCTTAACGGCTCTGATTCCGAGCCATACAGCAATGTCGATCTCACTACCATCGTGTATACTCGACCTTCGGTTGATAGTCGGAGGTCATGCTGACCCCATGGATGCTTCGAGTTAGCAAATCTTAATTGGGCCTTTCGCATATGTGAACACACTTCATTTGATACGCAACCACCAGGTGAGATAAAATTACTCAAGTAAATAAATCTCCATCTAGTGGAGTTATTTGCCTGGAAGACCAAGTTTCCGATTTGAGTCAGTCCAATCGTGTAATAGCATTTTATACTTCGATTGTACAAAACGTATCCTAAGTATACCTACCCCATCGTTGCAACGACATAGGAAAACGTGTAGCCTACGTTTTTCCTTAGTGGCAGATTGTCATCCTCATGTTCTGTCAGACGGATTTCTGTCTGAGTAAATATCAATGTCTTTATTCTTACATGATTATTGGTTTATCTCCATAGTAATCTCAAGGACAACGCTAATAAGAAAGGGTGGAAAAAGGCAACTTCGACATAAACCACTTGATTCAAATAATTGACTCAAACGCCTTCTGAATTGATCGTAGATGCATTGGGTTTTCAAAAAGTGACCATTTCGGACTTGATCTGTCTTTTTGCTTTTTTGGTTATCTTTGGCTTTGTGGCATTCGTTTGACTGTAGTTGTTTTATCGTAAACGATGTCTTATTATGTCTACACTCCGCATTCTTAAACAGTTTCACTTTTCAAAAACTCATATTTTTCGGCTACGTTTGTCATTATTTGCTTTTGTGCGGTTTATCATAATTAAATGTTTGTTCTGCATTGTACTTGGTTTGCTTTGTCTGTTATATTTTCCCAAGCGACTTCGTCAGTTGTGTCTCCAAACCCTGATAGACGAAAGTTCTAGACGTTACTTTTCAGGCCTCTTCTTTTTGTTAATCCTTGATTCTTTACCAGACCTTGCGGCCTCTCCATATTCAAGACTATCAGGCTCTCTGATTTTAGACCTAGCTCCCATTTTTCAACTTTGGATCTGCGCAGCAATTCAGAACTTCTATGCTTCAAAACATGAAAGAGTCACTAGCAGCACCATGAATGTGTGTCTAATCCACTTGAGTAATTATCAGCAGCCATTTCGCAGCACGCGTCGCAGAGCACGTGGCTGTATTTAGCCATGAAGCTAATCAGTTAGTTTGTGAGTTGCACAAAAATAGTTGCTAAATGCTATCATGTTCTGATACATTGCCACAGTTTCCCCGAGCTCCGTCGAAGTGCGATGCACACTGGTTCACTTGATCAACAATTTAGGTCGATACCATCTCGTCTTTAATCGGCACGGCCCTATAATGCAAGTTGAACGACCTCATTGCTCTTCGACTAGTCACATCAAGATAGAGGGATCAGATACTTCAGGGCCCTGTGAGCAATTAACTTCCCAGCTAGCATAATAAGAGTCAGCAGATGGATGCTTGGGGAAAACTGAAACCAAATCCTGGTCATATCGCATCTTATGATCTCTTTTATATGATCCTTCCATGGTTGGTTCATGTTTTACTAACTATCATCAAGCCGTTTTTAACCGGCTAACATCCGATGTTTGTGCAACGGATGTAGGAGAGAAATGCATAAATTTTTCTCTCCTGCATGCAGTTGTTCACAAACTGTTGGTTATAGCTACTGGTATAGGTTATTCATCGCAAGGGAGTAAATGCAAAAATATAGTCCAACGAAGACCGATAGGTGCAAAGTCAGTTTACTCGAAACTGTAAAGTTACACACTGCTTACTCATAATATCATTAGTGGAAACGAAAATAGAGCAACCTATAGTACAATGTTTTCAGAAAATCATACTATTGGACGCTGATATCGTCGTTCAACCACCACCCTAAGGGTTCTGTATAACGATTTTGCGCAAGACACTGCTACCGCAAACAGCTAGGCAAAGAATTCGGAGAGTGATTACATTATGCCCCTATAATTGATTTGATGAGTGAGAAAAGACAACTTTGATTGATTAGGAGAAACAGATAGAGAAAGCTGTCACGATATATCCACGGATAAAAGCTGTCGCAAACAATGCGTCAATGAAACACAATTGTAAGCCGTCAAATTATTAACAAAGCTGAACGCACTCACATTCATATAATTGTTATGAATGTGGATCATTTGAGAATCTTTCACTTTGGGTATCCCACAGGTCTTGACTTGATAAATTGTTGTTCATCAGGAGACTGTTACATTTCCATAACTTTATTATGTGATAAAAAACAATTAGATTGCAACAGAATGCGCATATTGAATCAAAAATTTGGAACTTGTGCTGAAACAAAAGCTTAGAAAAAAGCGGATTATGTCGTAATTAGATTATCATCCCATATATTAACTTTTTCTTTGATGTTTGAGCTTTGTGTTCAGGAACAATGTGTATTTGTACTTTAAGTATAGGTGTGTAATAATGTCTGCCTAAGCAAAGCGTATTGCTGAGTGGCAAGTCATCTTATTTATAACGGCAACGATGTCAACAAGGAAAACATCAATAATCAGAACAGACACAAGCCAATAAAGAGACCCTGGGCGACCAACATCCACAAGCCTTGGAGGTAAAATGACGGCGGCCGTCATAAGAACCGGTAACGAGCACAGGGCCATCGCTGTAAAGTTTTCCATGCTTTGCAAGAATCAGAAGCCCGTTTTAGAATGTAAACAGTGGATAGTCTATGCGTTTATTTTGTCTGGCAGTTGCAACTCAATAATATTACGTTGGACGAATGTCCCATAACTGATTGAAGACACCAGCGTTATACTTTTAAGGTTATTTCACCGATTGCCTATTATTTTCAAATACAGAGCCTCAAAGGAAGGACAAATGTGTGGCGGCAATTACGTCATCGATTCTCCGAGGTGCCGGTCTCAGCGACAACGGAATAACCAACAAGAAGACCTTGTGTGGTGTTAAAAAGATAAAAAACTGTTTTATTGCTTACTGTAGGACTTCTTATTTGTTCTCGCACAACCCAGTTATTGCAAGTGAGCATCCCGGACTTGTCTGGTGGATCCAAAATAACGAGGGTGCTTACTAATTTAGATATCACGTGTCCAAAAAGTAGCTAAATTTATCTAGTTTCTGTTTTCTACCGACTGATAGATGCAGCTCTCTGTGAAAACCTTTCTGAAGAAATCTTTACTTGCTTCCATTGCAAAACAAATTGCAAATGCCTTGCGTAAACAGCTTAAAATTCAATTAGGTGTTCTACACCTTTGTTACGAAAAAAAAGATTGAAGAAGCTATAGCGCCTTTCCACCGAACATTTATCAACCGAAATCCTTCACATTTTCTCTCCTTTTTCAGATGACTTCGCTGTTCCCTGCTGTTACCCTGATAAATTATGGAAAAGAGGACGTTTGCGTACTTTTGAATTTGTAGTTTTCAACGGTAAAAACTGTGCCTATGTACCAGACGTATTGGTACCACCTTTCACTGGATGATGTAAGCTACCACAGCAACACGGCCAGTCAGGAGCATAACCCATACAGGTAACGTAGCTCATTTCAGTCACTTTTGGCTTGGCTTCTAAAGTACAATGACATGCCTTTGACCAATAACGGAACCATTACAACAGATCTAGGAAAGAGTTCGTAAATGAACACTTGTAACTAAGAGATAAGAAATAATTTTAGCAAACACTTGCCTCTTTTGTACCCGAGGGTAAAGGGGACAACAAAAAAACGTACGTGCAATACCCGTAAGTCTTTGTACGGTTTATATACAAATTGCTCTTCCATTTGTACTAAGTACATTGAGAAAATCCCTTGTAATCTTGTCCAAAAAGAGGACCCGAAAACACTAGTGCTGCTAAGGTTATATTTATCCATTCCTTGCATCAACAAAGACGCAGAACCTGTTCAAAATACGGCTTCCACCCACTTTACAGTCTCATGTCTAACGGGACATCATCGAAGTAAGTATTAATGGTACTGATTGTCCACCAGTTTTAAGGGCAAGGAGATTATCAAATCATTACCATGTCAGTTACAAGAGGTTAACTGAAACATGTAATCAGTCTATGCCAGGGAACTAGTAAAATGGTTTGATCCAATCCATACAGCATTAGACGGCTGCTAAAAGAGTTCCAAGCAAGAATGCGGCGGCAGCACGAGGAAAGACAGCTAGATTGCAGTCCTCCTATTTCGGCCATAATTTTATGGTAACTTCGCTAGAACAGCTACGTGAAGCGAAGTCGAAAGTTTTGATTCTATATTTTCGTGTCGAATTAGTAAAACATCAGGTATTCACCAAATGGTTAGTAATACGTTTCAAATGGAACCAGTTTTTGCAACTGCAATAGTCGAAAGGTGCAAATGACTTCGCCCACACGGTCGTGCCGTGGATAATCACGAACATCCTGATCGCTAGCTTAAACTACAAAGAGGCGCACGGAAAGTTTGCATTTAAAAACCTACTGCTAGGTAGGTTTCACGATGGACGCCAGTGTGTGGCGGCCATAAGAAGCATCTGTCTAAGGTGTATTAGAGGCGACACAAAATCAGTATGCCTACACGTTGGCATTTCTACGGCAGCGAGAAGAATTATGAAAGGTAGATCAGCTGCATGAGTGTAATTTAATTTCCAAAACATCACAATACCCACATTTTTAGTTCGCCAAGATAACGCACTGTCATGAAACCCCATATATGGATGACAATATGGAAATTTTGTATGCTTATTATTATCCTTATTTGATAATAGACCGCTCTTGCAAACTGTGGTCACTATTCAAGTCACCTAATAAGGTCTTCGTTGAGCCCCGATGCACTGAGAAAACGAAAATGTCGACTATATATTCCGTCCGTTCTATTTCACATAATTAGCTGAAGGGAGGCTGTCTGCTGCCTAGAGCCATAAGGACGGCGCACGGTCGTTCTCTACTGAGAAGCACCATCACAGACAACCGCAGTTTCCCGTAGTACAGCATTGGTTTCATTGCAGATGGATAAAGCAGGACGTTTCCGGAGTTATGACTCTTACTATGCTGCCAAGAACCCAAAATGATCCCTACCGTGGGCATGTTTCCTCGGAATAATCGGTAATGACCTAGATGGATGAAAGTTATTGAGTAGTTAGCAAAAGAGGTTGGGTGGTAGGAGAAAATAATAGGATGAATTAGGTTGGCTTCCGGGACCGGAAAAAGCGACCTGGCAAAAACTGCTACCCACCACCTGGCTGACACTAACAGTGTTTAACTTCCTCTCTTTGGATTCAGAGAGGAGGCAAAAATTACTGTAATGACCAATGTTTAGCTGTCCATGTTACATGGAATGGAAAAGCGCAACACTTACTATCAGGGAAAAAGAATCGTATTTCTCGTTCGGCGCTGATAAAGCTATCGCTTCCGTGAACGGCGTTCTGTTGATCATCGGTTCCATAAAGCGCTCGAATACTGCAAATAATGTTTCACATGAGAAGGTTACCTATTGGGTGCAATCATTTTTGCAGTCAATGAATTTGCTGGACCCATAAGTTCTCGCCATGCAGCTAACGCACCTTCTTTAGCAAGAACCATGGCCATAATAACGTCGCTGCTCATATAGGAAACCAGAGATGGAAAAAACATTTTCCCATAATGCTCCGAAAAGAATTCACTTGCTTGTTCTGGAGAAAGGCGCACTGTTCTTTTCTGTTTCAAAATTTTATGGCAATCTAACTTTGGGTTTGTATTTATACCTGTATTATGAAAAAACCATTTTTCAGAATAATTTCCTCTATATCATCAGCAAAAGGAACCGCATCCGGCTTGATTATTGCAAGAGTACGCTCCACATAAATGTATGGTGGACCATTTGCCTCCATTTTGTAGGCTAAATTTACTATGATCAAAGTGGTGACCCGATTACACCACCGAAGAACCGCGCCCATTTGCTGCCATGACATTAACACAAATGACAAATTAAAACCGACGAATTCAAGTCACCGAAGTGAAAAAAGGTGCCTTTGACAGTTTTTCCTCCACATTTAAGCTTAAATGACCAAAGGAACTGCGAATCTTTTGTTTTGCAGCAGCCGATAGACGTCATTCACCACGTAAAGTTCAAGTGGTTTAGCTACCAGCTCTCTTTAAAGCGACGCAGAAGTCTCAATGATCGGGTAAGTGATGGAAGAATTATGAGCAACGATTCTTGGGTAGGGACAAGCGCTATGGTGGTATGAGTAGATGTCGGAAATAGGCTAAGCTGTGCTTAATACCTAATTACCTAAGCTTCACGACTGCCTCGCAGACATCCCAGAAAGGTATGTGGCGATAGAACCTTCTGACATTTTTGAATACTGACACAGTATTTCCTTCCGCCACCACGATTGCCGACCATTTTCCAAGTAAACTACTACTTTGTCAGCTCTCCTTTTTAACAGATTCCGCTGAATTTGGCCTAAACTGCGGCTTGTCGGTGTTTGGAAACCCGCTTAGTTCTGTCATTGTTTCCATTTAGTATCCACGGACCTCCTTTGCACCAGCGAAAATAACCGTAGTGCCTCTAATCACTGACCTTGTTTTACCACACGCAACCCCATCATCTTTCTTTCGAACGTTCCTTGAACTTCCTCCATTGTGACAAGATCCTTCGTTGAATGAGGGGACCAGGATAGGACCGCGTACTCCAGACGTTGGTGGCTTTCCGTGGCGGGGCTATTACCCTCCCGCACGACACCGTACTGCGAGGCTGGTACCAAAGTTCATCGGCATTGCAACCGTCTGCATGTGTTCGGCCGTTCTTCAGGCCCACAATGCCCCTCTTCCGGGTCAAGATTTCTGGGGTCCCTAACTTAAGGAACATACTTTGAGGGTCCCTGCGCTGTAAGCCAAAAGATCTTCGCAACATTCACTTATACGTTCAGGTCTTGAGGCCTCGAGATACTTGTCGGTATAAAAGCTTGTAAGCCTAATGATTCGCAGATCCACACAGTCGCGTGAAAATTGACATCCCTGTCCGAATCAGACGGAAAATCTTCGTTCTGTATCACCTCTCCAGGAATACAAAACGACTGTTTGCATCTTGTCAGTCCAGCTGTGGGTAATTTGTGAACTTAGTTTGCAGTTTTTGCCATGTCCGCAGTTACCTTCAAGGGATACGTTAATGCTTTTCTGCTAGTTACGGCCTGTCGGATATCGCAACTCCAATGCAGTACATGGGTTCAATAACGTGGACAGCAGACTTAGTCACACTTATCTCCTACCCTGGGTCAACCCCGAATTCCATCAGTTCGGCTAGTGAGTGACTTTGTTCGAGATCCAGACGGCATCCAGCTGGGAAGTACCCAGGTAGAAATGCTGTCACTCGATATGGAGTCTGACAATTTATGTGCTTTTCCATTTATGAGTTGGCGTAGCCACTACTGCCATTACGCTTCTATGCAGAGTAGAATGAGCCTGTCGATCTTGTATTTCGTTAGGTACTTAAACACCCATGAAGCTGTCGACCAGAGCCTTGCGTGCTGGCATGAGCCATGTTAAGACTCTGTCCTTTTCGGCTCCCACCGGTTGATGTAGAAAAGGAATAACCCAAAGGGCCAGGCGAGCGTTCAGATTTCTTCCGATGGTGCGGGCATAAATAGCCATCCATCTCTGCAAGTGTTAACTTTGTCTCGATTTCCTCGGGTGTTCCCACAGATTTGCATAATTCTGAAAGCTCACTTTTAGAAGGAATTTATTACGTGGGCATTCCATAATGCAATCAGATCATGGGCATCAGATCGGTTAAGCCGTGCACTAAGCCTCAAACTTCATAGGCTGTCTACTTCATAACAGGGCGACCACTAGTATCAGCAATTCACCCCGAGGACCAGAACACGCCATTCTTTTTGTTAAACATTTACAAATAGCTTTGTACACTACACACTGATCATCACTTTGTTTGATCCTCAAATAGGGGACTACCCTAACGTTGAACCTTACCGGGATACATTCGTTTCCTCCAACGTTCCATGCCCTCTTGCCTGGTTCACCTCTGGGTAGATGGTACGAATATGTATTCAACATTCAATCCAGCCAGTAGCACTAGTACTCAATCAACTCTCCTCTTATGAGAACAGCCCCATCTCCCCAGAGTTCGTTGCCATGCATTTTTCCTGGCTCAGGAAAACTGGCGTCGCCAGTGGTTAAACCAGTTATAGTCAAGCATCTCCCTGAAGGGGCGGTGACCAGGACTGCACACAATGCTGCATGCTAGGTCTCACCAATGATTTACAAAAGGATATGAACACCTCAGACACCTTGGACGAAACGGCTGATCCAAACCCAAAATTTTCTCTGCTAGATCTATTTCGTGCTTCCTTCAACTACTCAGACAGCTTCTAGCCTGCAATATTCGTCACCAAAATGCACATTTGGCCTGGTCTGCACTTGGCGGGTGTCCATCGACTGCCAGAAAGCGGTAGCATTGCAACAGTGCTGATGAGCAAATGACATTTCCATCGTCCACTGACGTGCGTCGCTTTGCAGCTCAGTGTGTTAATTGTTTAGGTTTCCGCTAAGTTTGCACTTTAACTACTCCAACTACTACCATGTGCTCTACGAATATAACATGCATCAGGTAATACTGCAGCCAAATAACTGGCGCAAAATAAAAAACCAACATGCTAAGAACAGATCCAGGGGTTCCACGGGCAGATTCCTTAAACTGACCCCATCATCTGAAGTGCCCTCGCCCGCCCCTGCAGTTATTCGGATGCGCAGGAAGATAGCGTTATTAATAGCAGTTGGCGACCTCCGAAGGTGTCCAGTGCCTTGCTGGAATCTGGGTATCACACCGCCTTTACCTTCCTCTGTTCCTGGTTGATAGTTAATATACGTAGAAAAAGGTTAACGTTAAGCATACAGGATTGGCTGTAACAATTTAGTTTGTTTTACGTTGCTCCTGTCTCAGTCATCAATGGCCATTGGATGTTAGGGAGAGCCTTAGCACGAGCCGTCTGCACTTACATCTCTCCATATGTGGAATATACAATGCGGATTTACAAGCAGTGTTTCTGACTTGCTGTCACCGTCGTCTGCCTTTCCTCTCGTACTCCGGCGTCACTGGCGCATATTTCTGTTGCACTGATCGGATGTACCCTTCAAAATTATTCCTAATTTACTTGTTGGCGCTAAATCCAGGTTTCCTGGTGCATTCTTATGAGGCTTAGAGCTGAGGTTTAGCAATTTAGCAACCATTTGCCTTGTTGTTTTGCTCTTTACCGTTAGCAGCACTCACCAGCTTTCAGCTATTTTCTCAGTGGTGCTGAGAATTACTCGTGCTCACCAGTCAGGCTTACCTCTGTGGTTTCACTTTTATAGAGGCGTCAAGGTTCCTGGCAGGACGTGAAAATCCCCCTTTATTTTCGATCATATTTCTCTCGCGTCTGCCTCGTTCTCTCTTTCGCAGACCAATGCGGATTCCCGAATCATAAGTCTCAGAAGTCCGGCTTTCAGAGTCGCTTCACGAGCCTCCAGAAAGTTCCCAATTTTCAGCTTGACGCAAGAACCCGACCGCCCATGCTCGGCTATGTCAGAAACACAAACTCACAGCGACACTGTCACACATTGTGGTGACTAGATCCAGGAGCGCTGAGTTGTGTATTACCCCAGGTCTTGTATTTTCTTGGACAATCCAGAACAAAACCGTTTGGTGCAGCAGTTGTGGGAAAGTTTTCTAGGCCACTCTCAGATTGCCGCTTTCTGAATTTCAATCATAGCTCCAAACAGTTTAAGCTTCAGCGTAAGAATGTATTTCAAATCCGCTGCTAGGTCTCTCTAGATCCCGGTTAACCTACAGCGGTCGTTTTATTCTGGAGATGGGTCCATTTGCACGCAATCACAATCAGTTGACATTTAACTCTCACCGAGACTGCGCAATAATTATCAATTAAAAGTTTTCACCTTAACTTCAAACAGATCCAACCAAGACGTATTGAGCCAAAGGCCCATTGTACACAGCAATTTATTTACCAGCTTCTGGCGCAACATTAATTCTATTCAAATCAATCATCAGACCTGATGCTGATTCTAGAATCTAGCCATGGGACTAACTCGATTAACGGGGCAAGTCGTTCTGAAAAGAATTTTACAGGCTTTCACGATCCACTCCAGATAACAGGTTAGACCCTAAAAGCTGGAACCGCATTCCTGGAGAATGTGCATTTAATGGGGTATAAATGCAAACATTCATACTGTTGATGGGTATTTCAATATTTTGGCCGCACCAATCCCTCCGGAGAGTTATCATACTCGGATGGGAAACGAACTGAATTTCAAGAAAGTGCAAGCCATAAAAAGCGTGGGCAGGAAATTCCCCTGGCGCAGAAAAACGGCACTTCGGATGAACTGCATCGTGTATTTTACACGGCGCAGGTTAAGGCCAGCATGGACAATGGTGATCATTGGGATTCACGACCATCCTCCAAACACTAAACGTCCTTCGTAATACCTGAACTCGGCCACCTATTCTCTGACGCCACTTTTATTCCTGCACGTTTGGCTCCAAAAACTAAGCCCTGAATCTACCTTGTTTACTAAGGTAGAGTTAGCATGGAGTTAACCCTTACCGTGCTATTGCACCTAACGGACGACTGCACTAGCAGCTTTTTCGGTGAGCATTATCGCACTGTTATGTTATTGTGCTTTAGTTCCGGTAACCATGGTTTTTGTAAAGGCTTTCGGGGCTACTCCCCAAAATTGACGCCCAAGTACACTGTGGAAATTTCTGCGGGCATGTTTATCATGATTTTATGAACGGTAGACCTACTTAGGTTTGTTACTGCAGGAATGTATTCGGTGGTTAGTTATTGGCGGCCCCAAGTGTTGTGTGAAAGAGCTCACCGGGCAGTTGCAAGGAGCAGGCCGCGGAGTTTCACAGAACCTCTTTTACATTCTTGAAGTCTTCAGCCGGATGTTATATACCGAAGCTTAGAGATTACTGATTGGATATTCGCAGTGACCTCACTGGATGAAGTAAGTTTTAATGAACCTTTGTGACCCATTTGCCTTTCGATAGCTTTTCTTCTGCATCCTCCGATTCCAAACTTTAGGGCGCCTCGGAATGCCTTTATGTACCCCATCCTCACCGACCAGTGGATTCAGTTTCGTAGATCACAACTTTCACCATTATAAAAAATGTTCCGGTTAAGTCGTCCATGTATCCGAAACTCCATTGGTGGTGATGCAAGAATGCCTCATCATGAAGAGTCCCGCAGTATCTACACGAGGAAGTAATGTTATGCAACACACTGCATACTGTAGTACAAAGTCCCACCAACTGTATGAAAGGCTTTCGGTTTCAGTTGTCAGTGCGGTTGGTTCCCTTTGAGGCCTCATGATGCCCCTCCAAATGCATAAGTTTTGCAGAATTATATGCTGTTTTGCGGCTGGCTTTCACACCGTTTTAATATAGTCAGTCGTTTACGTCTGTAGGCATAAGCGCATGGCTCCGGCCTGAATCGACTTGCGCTGGTGTACGAACAACAAAAACATGTCGGAGTGGAGTCAACCAACTGTTGAAAAGGACAAACACACAATGCTACTCGAAGAAGGCTATTGGGCGTTGGCCGATAATGGTGGGGAAAGATCGGGCCCCATAGGTAGCTTATAAATTATCGGCTTAAGTTTGGCGCATAACGATGTTGCAGGTTGGATGACTTGGCGTCCCCGCAGAATACAGCTAGTACCTTGATCTTAAAAATTAAGCGAGGAAACAGGCCCCTCACCAAGTGCATAGATCCAGGCACATCATAGGCCTACTGCGTTGCCGTCTCACATTGATTAGCACTAGGTTTTATGCTCACGGGCACAAGCAACGCCCTTTCTGACGTCTTAACTGTGGTCGATATAGGTTCCTCCGAAATTATGGCCAGCGCAGGCATGCAATAGGGATTTGCCAAATTACCAGTGACACCCCTTCCCCTCACGTGTTCAAAGGTTAGAGTTTTCCATCTCTCTTTGGGCTGCAACGCCTGAAGTTGAATTCAGCCCTCCCTTTTGAAAAAATTACGCATCCTTCTACTATCTTACCTTCGAAAAACTCTTCGTACCTCCATGATGTGTGGCACTTAGACTGCCTGTTTTATTTACTAAGCTGGCTGTGGAAACCATGCTTCTCTGGGTGACCAATGGAAGGTAGTTCAAGCTGTCACGTCACATCTCCATTAACGCCCTGTTATTTTTCAACGAGAAGTAAAAAACTCACACTCTCGATATTCACTGAATGGAGCAGCAACCCAGTGACAGACAATGACGCATATGGGAGAGTATCCCACTTTAATGATTGTCACCAGCACTAACCGCACGTTCAAGTCAGTTACCCGACCATAAAGCAAGTTTTGTTGTGCAAACATTGACTGAAACGGTTGCAGTCAGTAATCTTTTACGTTTCCTTTATATGCTGTCATCTTATCGACCTGAATTTAGTCGCTTTACTCCTGTTCCTGTAGCACTACCCATATATTTAATTCTTTTTACGATTTGGCCGGCGGTGGCCAAGGAGATAAGGTTGCAGCTCTTTGCTGTGAAAGTCACGGGTTCAAATCCTTCCACCGCCGGTCAACCTGCCTAATTCACAGCACTCTGATGGCTGCATCCCGCTTCCTGAAAAATGATGTGCATTCTAATTTTATTAATAGAGTAAGTAAAAAGATAAAAATGAAGGACAAGCTCTGCCCAGATTATTAATCCTTCTGGCCACAAAACTCCAAAATGAAACAGAGTAAAAATTTATAACCGAGAAGCAAGGCCATGACAAACAAAGATAGATATCCCATTTCTGCTCAGTCTATTGTTCCATGGTCTACATAATAAATCCCTAAAATTAAACTTCTCCCTCGCCTTCTCAGTTTACTGAGAAACACACTTAAGGTATTTAGATCTTATTGTGGAAAACTTTCGACCGAGTTTATTCGTGGAGTTCAAAAATATTTCAACCTAAACAGGCACAGCCTATGAGCATACTATTTTCATGTCTCCAGGATTGCCATTTTGGTGATCGCATATGGATACTAGAGGCTTTTGAAATTAAATACACTTTCAATCCCAAGTGGTTGCAAAAAATATTTTACGCGTAAACTACAGCCAGGCAGAGGAAACACGGAAGGTTCCTTTGTGGCTTCAGCCATTCATATACTAAGGAAAAGGAACGCATTTTCTCAGTGTTTATCTGTGGTTTCGACAGCGTGACGTTCGGGCGGTGGAGGAGCAAACCTTTCTTTATCAGCAGGGTTGTGCTTCACCTACCCGGACCATTCCTTAAGAGAGAAAACCCCACAATATTCTCCGCCATTTATTTATCAGGTCACCATCGGTTGTTTTGGTGGAGCAGTTGTCCGGTTTCCATGACACAAATTTCTCCGTTACATGTTCATTGCGGTCATCACACCCAGTATTTTTTTGGTCTTCTAAAGCAAGGCTATGACTGGTAAGTGCCTACCAGCTTTGAACAACAAATTGTTTCCGGATTACAAGTATCTTCATTCCTACCGCCGTCCACCACAAAATGCTTAGCCGGTACTCTGACTAGGCCGTGTTTCGAAGGGCACCCACAGCGGCCTTACTCATTGTTTTCCCTTTTGCGTCTTCGTTCCACCCAACTCTAAAAATTTCGTCATCGGAAACCTAGAAAACAGATGCACGTGTTACCGCTACTTGTTCAACCTGTCACAAATCAGGAAGCATTTGAAACGATTGAAAGCAGGAGTTCCGCTGTGATTTGTGACATCCTACTTAATATTTAAATTGTCACCTCACACCGTAGTGTATCCCACTCTCGTGTTAACCCCGCTATCCTGGGATTTTCACTGTAACTCACAGTTCCACTTTCTCGCACTAAGTTGCGTTCACCAGGGATTTCATAGGTGTCACGAGTCGGGATCAGTTCGGAATGTCACCCATTCTGGTAATGGAACGTATTCTATTCCAACACTTAGCGCTCTTTACATCCAACCTAGCGTCAGGAAAAACTTCACCTTAGATGAAAGTAGCATCTTATATTGCATTTCCATTTCCATTGTCTTATGGTTTGTAGGTGCCAGCTGACATCTTCCTTGATTATAGCCTTTTCATTTCGCCGAACATACTAAGCAAAGCTGTTACAAAACAAGATTAGTCCTTCATTGGTGAAGCAGGGCCAAATTACACCAGCACCATGCACTTCAGTGGTGAGGTCGGAGAAATAAGTGTATCTATTTAACCAAATTTCTCGAAGGATTACAACATAACTCCTCTTTGAATGTTGCCAAAAATCCATCTTCACGTACTTATCAAAGTTGTCAAAAATAAGGTGATTGTTTGTCTCCTCTAATATTTTCATGAATACTATCGATATTCTTTTTCATCCCTTCCGATTTCTTGATTGACTCCGACAAATCGTTTTCTGTAGAACCCGAAGCGCAGCAAGAGTTTGATGCACAAACTTTTGCAAAGATCGATGCTAACCCTAAATCCTCATATCAGGCAACAAAACCAAGAAATTTTCGGCCTCCGCCGGATCAGTCATGCTCAGTTACTGCACATCGTTCGCATTTATCGCCCGAATTCCCACTAATTGCATAACCTGCTTTGAGTGAAAGTGGTCCTGGAGGTACAGAACACCGAAATGATCACCATAACCCCAAGCTGGCATGCAAACCAGCTTACTACTTTCTCTTTAGAATTTTAGATCCAACAACCGGAGTAGACCCGCCGTTATAAATTCCGTCCTCGAATGACGATTCCAAATCTGATATGCTATCACCCCTCCCAAGAACGTGATAGCTGGAAGTGGCGCTCGAGTACTGGCCCATTCAACCGAAACTACGCCGAATATGGCATTGGTTATCTCAACTTGCATCTCTGCGATTGTGCAAAACCGCGATTACTACTGCCTCTGGAGCGACTGAGGCACCAGCCGTACTGCTGACTAAGATCGAAAGCTGCGACAACAAAAATGACAGCATATAAGACATTCTTGGCCGGGGTATTTAGGGAGTGTTCTTACACAAAAATCTCTCATCGGACGCACCTCCCAGTACAGCTTAATGCCATTCGTATATAAACATAATCACTATTCTCGGGAGTTCCATATCCGAAGCTTCATAAATTCCCTACAGATAGTTTGAGACGATCTTGACAATCTTCGTCAACCTTCCGTTTTTTTTCAACCGTTTGTCGTTTTCAAATGCGTGTCTTATCCACCTTGCATGAAGTTCCGCCTGGTTTTCACCACTTCCATCCAACTATCTTATTACCATTGCTCTTCATCTACAAAGCTCAAGTTTTCCGCACTCTCTTGACGTTTGACGACCCCCGCCATATGTCCGTCCATGTCTCGCGCCGGCAATGCGCATATTCAGTGCACTTTAACGCGAAATGATTCGTAGTCTGCTGCTTGAAAATAATCTCTATCTGTTCTTGGAAATTTAGTTCGCCAGTTTTCGCTTCTTACTAGCATACTCGTACTTTCCCATTGCTATGCAGCACATCATTTCACTTTCCAGTGTGCTTCTCCAATAACTCAAGGTCGCACTCATCCTCCAAGCCCTTTTTAATCTCCGTTATTCGAGCTTCCTTTGCATCATTTATTGAATATTCAATCTTACATCGCACATACTTCTCGCAAATGGTTGAATACACAATAGTATTATTGTTATGACTAGTATTTTTATTGGATAGTATTTATCCCGATCGAAATATCGAGGATTGCTTAAATGCTTGACGATTCTGTTCAAATCTTCGTTTTTTATGCTAAAGCGCATTTTGTGACCTTTTAAATCCCACAAGACCTGATTGTCTAAACAAGTGAGTATTGCTCGAACTGAACAAAACTGAGCGCGACAAAGTCATGCTAATCCTCACATTGCAGGACGAGAAGGTGGTGCTCACGGTGATCGTGTCCGACTGTACCCGAAGCGAAAACATCATCAGTGCACACGAAGGTGAACTGGAAATCGGAATTGCCTGATCCACGAACTTTCGTAATGTTTAGGCTGCACTTCTCAAGCCAAAAGGCATGCAAAGCAATAAGCATAGCTCAAATGACATTGTTAAGGCATTCTTTTGAATGCGCCGCCGTGCGGCTGTGATGTCTTGAAGCCTCGTACCACGTCGGGATACGGGAAAATTATTTTGCCCAGTCTGTGGGAGGAATTACGATTGTGTTGCAGTGTATCGTTCGGGTGCAGTTTCACCGTTTGTTACACGACAATCGCCGGACCAAAGGCAGTATTCCTTAATCTGCGCGTACATGTAGATCGTTGATGATCTTGGGCTGGTTAATGAGCAAATTTTAAGCAAAGATTGAATTCTAATTGAGATGCAGAAAATTTTAACTGAAAAAGCGCAGAAATATTTTGAGCATCGTTTATGACCTAGCCTTTTGAAAAATATTCTGGAGACATTTGCTTCCACCTTAAACCGCCAAATTGTCAAATGCTATCAAGTCTTGCTTCAAACATATTCGTGCTACGGTTTGCCGCAGATATCTATCTAGATAAGTAGTTTTAAGAGTGGACCTACCTGGTGGCTTGTTTAGGAATTATTCCTTCTCACAAATTTTCAAGAGTTTTTGGTATCTCTCATTTGTAAACGTCTTAGTCATTTTCATATGGTTAGGTCACACAATGGAACAAGAGCTACGTTCTCACCAATAAACAAAACAATGTGACCACATTGAAGCAAACCACTCGCACTGATAGCCACGTGAAACGCGAAAATCTCGAGACACCCAAGGGAATCAGACAATGCTCGATAACCTCAGTGGATGTTGACCATAACGCAAAGTTCATAGTGCCGGCAGCGTTTCGCCATTGTGCCGAATCGGAAACACACATCAGCTGCTAATTCTTCGATACTGAATTATAGACTAAACCAATGTAATATTACAAACAAACCTCGGATATGCAATTAGGGAGGTTCAGAACGACAAACAATGCTTCTGAACAAAAATACCAACGTGATTCACGCGGGTCCCAAACAGTGAATGTAAAATTCATGCGGCCAGTGCAAACAGATATACTT
>LUCM01006494.1:93851-108963 GCA_008360955.1 Fasciolopsis buskii
GAACACTCCCTAAATACCCCGGCCAAGAATGTCTTATATGCTGTCATTTTTGTTGTCGCAGCTTTCGATCTTAGTCAGCAGTACGGCTGGTGCCTCAGTCGCTCCAGAGGCAGTAGTAATCGCGGTTTTGCACAATCGCAGAGATGCAAGTTGAGATAACCAATGCCATATTCGGCGTAGTTTCGGTTGAATGGGCCAGTACTCGAGCGCCACTTCCAGCTATCACGTTCTTGGGAGGGGTGATAGCATATCAGATTTGAAATCGGCAATGAGGATAAGATTACATGAGGAGCGACGGGTACACAGACTGAGAGTGTTTAAAATCACAGAATGCGATGACAGCATGGATCCTTTAAGAACTACGTTGACAGTTTCGTCAGCCCGCATTGGGAGAATCTCAAAGGTTATTTGCTCAAGTCACTGGTTCGGAGAGTGCATGCGTTACAAGGGAGGTCGAAGAATGCATTGGCGTGGACGTGAGGAAGTAAGAGGTGTAGCCGAATCCTATATGATGATTTCAGCAAAGGCTTGGTCATGAACTAGAATTCTAACCCATGCTCGTAATCGTCGTCCAGTCCAACCTTAGCTCGCATCAGGTTAATTAAGACCAGGACATCCAGTACCTTTGTCATCTGAGCTTTAAACTGAGCTAAATTTGGGCACGGCCGCAGGGAACTAGGGAGTTTGTTCCACAGTTTAGAGTAAGCAGCTGTGAAGAATTTTGCCCTGATCGATGCTCGAGTCAGGGGTATACTTGACAAGTAGCATCTACTACGAAGTGGATGCGGGGGACTACCAGCGTCGTGTATGACGTTTGTAGTAGAGTGAGCAGTATTAAGGCAAAGATATATATTCTGAAAACCACCGCCTCAATAGGCCATGACCAAAAATTTTTGCTTACATCCGTGAAGATGCGTACAGTGAAGATTAGCAGTTTTCTCACAACCTATGCTGAAAATTGTTAAGCATTAAGACCAAATATGTGACGTCGAGGAGAGGCACCGGTGTTTGTGGAAGATCGTGTATTAATTTTTCACCTACGGTGACACCACACTTAAGGTTACATCGACAAGCCCTTGTTGCTGAATCAATGGGAACCTTATCCTTCGGACAGATGCAATCAAACGCTCCCATACTCCACCTCGACGACCAGCGTACTTTGGGTTGAATTGCCACTGGATGCTTAATACCGTAGTTTCATCTTTTATCATGCCGTGTTTCAAGTCTAGATTCCGACACAAGAGGACTTGACAACGACGAAGTTTAAGCCATTATCAGAAAATTTGATGGAGGGTACGCCTTTCCCACGCATGAATCACTGCAGCGCTTGCAAGGAAGAATCGGTACGCAGTGAGTGTAAAACTTCAAACTATACGGCTCCAGATTTCATGCTAAACATCTGTGCCGTTTTCCTGCATCCTACCCATATTGGACCAGAGGCCACCGGCCAGGTTTCACTCTGCATTTTGGAAGCGGGGCCAGTAGTTATCGTCCACCGTGGACATGCATCTCCGATATTGCATATGCCTTTTGATCGCTCATTTTATCATCACTCTTCTGCTCGAGATCGAAAACAGATTTTATATGTTGCTAAGCCTGTGGTTTCCTCTAACTGGCCCCCTCATTGCCTTCGCACGCTGTACAGGCAGGTGAACAACATGATAGCCACCTGGGGGAGGATCGAATGTTTCGCGTCAACGCTCAGACGGGTTTTAGTCAGTCTAAAACAGTCGCAACTAGCCATCACATATTTTGGAGTTCAGGCCCTTTGGGCTTCCAGCAATCGGCGTCAATCCTCTGCCATCGTTATCCCGCAGCTGTACACCGAAATTCCCAGTTTAAATCATTTGCAACAGGTCGCACTCTGCGGAACCAACGGGTACGCCACCAAACTGCCGGGTATACCTAGCCACCAGAAGCTGCCCCTGAGGCTCTTCAGCCAAGTTAGTGCCCGAAGTAAGCGGGCCGCACCATAAGTAGCTGTTGAACTTAGGTAGAATGGATGGAGGTACGGCCAAAACCGTTGTCAGTGCAATATCCTTTACTTCCAGGTCCTGATCGGGCTGGTAACTGAGGTCGCTCACTGTCCAATGTTTCTCAGGCAGGCCGAGAAATTCTAAATCGTCGGTCCTTGTTTCCAGCTGCTTTTATGCTTGCCAACCAACGGAGCGCACGTGGGCCAGATTTTCAGCCGATTTCACGTGTCCCACTCTCCCACCTTTGTTCCTTCGTGTGTAATTGTAAGCTGGTTTGCCGTAAAATTAATGAAACGGCCTTAAGTAATTGTCAATGTAATGAAAGTTTATCGCTGAATTCATTCAAAGCGCTGAGGTCCAGTCGATGGCTGCAAAACTTCTTGCCACCGGCGCTTATTCACTGCCAAACCCATCGCACTCGATGCCAGTCTTGGTATGTATGGTGAATTTGGAGAGTGACTGCGGTGTTAGCAAGCAATATCCTAACTTCTTAACTGCCGTTTCTTTTGCTTCATCGCCCATAGAGCACAGCAGTTTAACCCATTTCCGATGCATCTGAGGGAGTGGCAGCTCCGTTTTTTAATTACGTCGTATGAAAACCTGCATCGGAGAAATTTTATGCTCCATGATCTCACAATGCATATCAAAAATCCTTTCCAAGACAGGTTATCGTCGGTCTCAATTGAGTTGATGAAAAAAGGTTTCTTGCTGCCTAGTTGCTGTGATAATATCTTTCCTGAGAGTAGCTATGGTGAAAGAAGCCAAAGAGGATCGTTCTAGCTGAAAACATGTGATAGGATTTCACTACTTGTACCTGGTCGGATGGGGCTGCTCAGTTTCGAAACAAATTTATCGGTTCCCGCATCCACCCGCATCCTGGGGAGTATGTTTCCCTGATGTAGAAAGAATGCATCCAGCCGATGGGTTCTGTCTGCTCGTTTGTTTATGGAGGTGATCTGTAAGGCCCCGAGATCTTTGGACATCCAATTTGTTGCATCCGCCCTTTGGGAGTTTCTCCAACCTCGCTACGTGTTCTGCGGTCGTATCTTCCTCACCGGACGAACCGCGCTGTTCGATAGAGTGAAAACCGCTGGTAACGCTTTCCACCATGGCCCGTTTATCTGGTCGTTCTTGGTTTGCCGCTGACCCTCGCAATACACAATTCGGGATAAAGGGCAACAATGCTGCACAGAGTGCACGTAACGTCATCTTATGCTCCACTGCTGGCTTGACTATTGCTTTCCCATCTCACCACAAGGAACAACGTACTTCCGTCCCTGTCCTCAACTTTCATCTACAGGAGTATTTTTCTTACGTTGGCAGGTATTGCGACTTCACTTACTTTAAAGCAACATAGAACCTCGTTCGGTAGTTTGATCTTAGATGGCCGATGCAATAGCCTACGTCGAGCGAAGTGCCCTGAATGTTTGCTGTGTAATCGAACGCTGAGCGAGGCTTTTCAGATTTCTCGGAACTTTTTACAGGATGGTGGGGCATATACCATGCCTTCTACGCTGGCTCTAGCTAACTCTTTAGCGCAGCCAAAGATTTCCTAGTTTACCATCGCTTAGGAGTGTCGTTCTAAAGGCTGCTTGTCGCAGAGAAACCTTTCTCTCAGATACAATAACCTTCAAAGCAAGTAAGCATCGTTATCTACAATGTGTTTGGCCCGCGGATGCCAACGGGAAATATTTCAAAACCACCGGAAATAATTCATATCGCCTCTCGCCTTTTCTTCCAAACCACAAGATCTTTCGATGGGCTGGTATGATCACCTCCTTCATTACGGATTTCTGGATTTCATAGCCGATTCAGTTACTGGTCTCGGCTTTTCGGCCCCACGGTGGTGTAGCTGACCGGACTCTTTTCACCTGAAGGTCAACATTGTATCTACCTGACTCCTTATGCACCGCTTATGGTACCTGGCGATCATCGACTTTGCGCCCATAATCCAGTGTACCTCCGGCACGTGGAGAACAGTTAGCAAGTTCGACCCTTCTTTTTCCAATCTATCAAGCTCACTCTAGGAAGTGCGGCCAACGGAACGAGAATGCCTCATCTGGTTTTGCGGCTGATACTAGCAGAGCGGCCAGTGTATGTGTATCCGCTGTCACGGTGCGTTCGTTGTTGTCCAGCGCAACATGCTGCAATCTCACTCAAACGGCAGCCGCAGCTCAGTTCTGCTCATCGGCCTTATAATTAGGGTCTTCAAGTTCTTTGAGGATTGGCGATTTGAGCAGACTTCTCAACGATCAATGTCGCCTCGGAAACATTTTCAACAAAATGAAGCCTCTTTGCCAACCCGGTGGTGGTGACCACTCCATGGCAACCATGCCAAAACGAACTGGTTTTTAAGCGGCCTGAGAAATTGAGAAAACTGCACTGGTGTTCGGAGCATCAAGGGTGCTATTGCCATAGTCGGGTGAACCAGTTTGTAGTATCGACCTTGGCAGCCCTGGTGATCGCAGAGTGAATTTGTTCGGCAGGTTGCGGCCCGATGCTACCTGTGCAGGCAGGTAAAGCGGGCTCCAGCATTTTTTTGCCATACTCCATCGCACTTATTTAGGGATCTTTAGGAACTTCGGACAGCCAGATTACCTTTCTGGATACAACAGATTTTGCAATCAGATAGAGCCGAACCATCACGCGAAATGATGTGTGTCCTTGCTCAATGCTGCAGTCAGCAGTAATCTTTCGCATCCGCTTGCAGTTGGCTAGTGGGCGGCTTTTTTAATCTGCCCCTGGATTGGGCTAGGTAACAGAACCTAATGCCGGCCACTCTTGCCTGCTAGTCGAGGTAATCTGTTAAATCTTGAAAGTTTGCCGCGCAGTCACACTGGCTTGCAGCTTCCACTAATTGTTCTCCGCGGTTCCGTAAATGTGATGAAAGATAAAGAACGAAACTCTCCAAGGCATGCATTGCACCTAGGTTAAACCTGTAGCCCAGGTTATTTAAGGCTTTGGCTTGTTTCCGCATCTTTATTGCATAAGCTTCACATCTGATATGGCTTGCTTTGGACATTGCGCCTTCGATCAGTTTTCGAATAACTTTGAAAGGTTGTCCGACCAGGATCGTCAGTAATTTCTAACCTAAGGGGGGCTTCCAGCACGGAGCATCTGGCAGTGGCCTTCCTGGCACGTCATGGACAGAAATGTGCCAGATACAGCAGTCTCTGCGTCGGGGTTCAACGGAGTTTTCAATCGGCTTATGTACTTCCAGTACTGTTCGCGGCTTCCGTTGAATGATGACAACTCCACCTTAGGTGCATCCTAAGGCGACTTGTAGCGGGACACCGATATGTTTCCCCGGATCGCCTGTGTAACCGAAGCCTAACCACCCAGCGCGGTCGCCACTTGATCGCTGCCTACGTACGTCCCGCTCGCGTCTGCTACCGCCTTCGACTCTCTTTTCCATGTACCGGTCAGCTGTCAAGGTTATCAGCATTGCATTCGCACAGAGCTGAGTAAGGATAACGCATAAGTGGTCACAACGGTTAACGGCAAGCAAACAAACGATCCGCGCTGGGAAAATCGGTCTTACTAACTCATCTGGAGAAACGTCGTGCTTGAGGAATGCTTGGCCTGTACGACGTATTCGACTTATGTCCTTAGACTAACATTCAGGGGGGAATCGTTCTGATATCGGTGTCCAGAATTTCTCTGATATCTTGGTTTGGTCTTTAGGGCTGGTTAAATGCCCTTACAGTTCCAAAATCTTACGCCCACGAAGAACTGTTCTTGCAGTCCGCATCACTAAACATGAAGTGTCACTGACAGGACTAAGAGCACTAACCGACTTGATGGGACCAAACAAAGCAATATTCCACCAGGGGCTTGCTGGATTCTCCGCTGGCCATGACGCAGATGTGATCATTTTTGGGCATTTCGAAGTTTCTCTCGTTACAACTTGATCAATTTCAGAATTGTACGCAACGTTTCAGCTTTCTGTAGCCAAAGTCTAATGCCAAAACTTGAAAAAAACTGAATTGCGATTTCTGCGAAAACGGATTATAAACTAAATCAACATAATATTACAAACAAACCTCGGATATGCAATTAGGGAGGTTCAGAACGACAAACAATGCTTCTGAACAAAAATACCAACGTGATTCACGCGGGTCCCAAACAGTGAATGTAAAATTCATGCGGCCAGTGCAAACAGATATACTTTCGAAGGGACAGAAACGTGCGCCAGGTGAAGCATCAAATTCATTTTCGTGGCAGTGATCCCATGAATTTTGATTCAAAAGACCCTTTTTCGGATTACTTTCCTTAGTTTTGCGATACATAGGCCCATCAACCTCGAGCAAACGATCGGTGGCCTGTTTTGCAAGGTGTATTCCATGGGGACCGCCTACTTAGTACGTGTTTTTGGCCTTCGTTGCCAAGATAATCTATGCGAACGATGCCCAGAGCCCATCTAAGGCTATCCAATAGATCCATGTCATCACATTCGAGACTTTTAGACGGACTTTCTCGCCTTTTATCTTCCCCGACAGACGTCTAGTGTAATCGGTTAAATCAACCATGATAAATACATCTACCGTGCCATCACGGGTGCTAAAACTCGTGACTTCAATAAAGGCCCGTAATCCGTCCACTTCTCATAAGCTTTAGGTTTTCCAAAGACTTCCAAGCTTAGATTATTACCGACACGGCCAAGCTGCCACAAAGAACACAAGCTACGAGAACGCCCAAATAGGTGGCGACAGACCTCCTGCACAGAATAGGTGTCCGGATGACTTGGGAGCTTCGTGGCTGGAATCGACCCTGCTGCCCATAATATCTGAGAACAATTACCAACCACGAGCGCTTACGTCTTCACTCAGTTATCGCCTGTTGATTTGCTCTGACACCGTGCAGTCTATCTGCAACCAAGCCCTGCTTGGGTTGCATCCTTTGAAATCCACACTGCTTGCAGTACGTCAGAGAGTGTCCCCACGATAAAATAATGATAATGTGGCCAAAGAGAAGCAATTTTACTGTGGACTATTGGAAAAAACCCTCCTCTGTAGCACCCAGTTGGGAATAACGCCTCAGCAACCGTGGGCCAAGATGAAACCGGTCCGGTGTCATCAAATCAATCACCCGGAGGTGCTGCATTTTCATCACCCAACTTAAAGTAACACGAAAATTAAGCGTAAAGAGTAACCCGCACCGCAACACAAACCAACGACTGCAAGGTGGCCCAATTCCCCATCCCAAACTCTTTCACTCTGCCTGGCTACAATTCACGCAAAATTCCTGAGGCGCCATCTCCAAAACCCAATTCGACGGCTTCATTTCTCCTGGGCACGTCTGAGTCAGCTTGACAATCATAAATATCTCGAGAAGTAGTAAAGTCACCGAATGAATGTCGTTACCCGCAACACTTACTAACAACAACGACGCTTGGGGCCATAGGTGCTCACCATGACGGCGGTCCAAAACCCTCCACCTCCCAACTCTTCCTTCCAGCACACACACCCACCAAAACTCAGCAGCGGATTTGCTGCGGAATCGGCTTGTTGTACATGGGAGATGCCCGCTGTGGCCTTACGAGCCCTGAATACAAACCTTTCGTTCTTCATAAGCCCTCAGCCGCCTATTTGCCTATTAACCCTCTACAACCTCTACCGTGCAGCATTCAAAATGCACATTACCTTTCTTTAACAAAGCACGTACCCTTACCGTCCCTTGCATAGCTATGCCCCTATATAGCGTCCTGCAGTAAAAAGTGGGTACCACGTCCAAGTCTCAGCCACTCCCAAACTATCACATTTTGCACATCAGAGAACATCAACAGCTCTGACAGCTAAGCTTCCGCCGGTGGTCAAAATTCTATATCTTGCTCTACACCTGGTCATCTGCTTTCCCGAAGTCCAAAACATTAGTTGGTGTGTCTCAGCTAGGCTTCCCGGATCACTCTGGTTACATTGTTGCTCACAAACCCCGTGTCCCTTTACGACGCCGAACAATAAAGAACAACGTTCACGGCTTTTCACATCAGGAGCAAGGTCCTGTCATCCCGCTAAGATGCGACACCTTTCACGCGCCCTTCCCTGTGGTTAATTCCATCTCCACTAGCAGTTCAGGGCCTCCAAACTAGTTCACGTCTTCTTCCGTCAACATCTCTGCCGGGCAGTTGTCGGTAGTTTTACTTGATGGTCGTTCCACAAAGAGAAAACACGTTTTCAACTCAGTGCTTTCTTGCAGTTGCCACTTCCTACTAACAACCTAAATTCGGATCACCGATGACACCCCAGATGATGCGGATTTTATCCCCAAACATGAATTATTCAGAAAGCGTCGCCCATCTCAGCGTGAGGGCGTCTACCTCTCGCAGGTTGGCCATTCAAAACAGGCCTCATTGCGCCAAGATCCCCAGTTAAGTTGCATCCAATATCTCAAATAGCCTTCGGCTAATGTCGGCAGCAAAATCTCCTGACTGGATACGCACTCCCTTACCGGGCTGTTTTCAGAAATTCCTACTTGCAAAGAAGTAATGGACTGGCGTTCCACCCCACCGGATCCAAAAGTTTTGGCAGGAAACTCCAACGCTCCAGGCATTAGTTGGCACACTTTTACCGCTGGTAGTTTTTGATTCATTTCGCTGGTAACACTCAGCAAGTTGGTCAGAAACAGAAACTAGTAGATTTGATAAGAAACCGACGGTGTCCAAGCGGATGGGTCGTGGCGTTTGGACGTGCAGTTCGCTGGTTCGACTTCTCCAACCGCCGGTTAGCACCTCCACTTGGCAGCTTTCTGCTGGCCGCGGCCTCCTTCCTGAAAAATGATAAAGGTCATTATTTTAATGATAAGGGAAGCAAGATGAAAACAATCGAAAAATTCCTCTAGATCCAGTTATTTTATGATAAACTTATCGCAAGTCCGCACATCACTAAAAGCAGTTATCACAGTCAGCTGCACATTTTCACCACCTTCAAAGGGTGGACTCCCGCCCTACTCCTGGGCCGCATTTGAGGGCAGACTAGGATCCGCAGCTGTAAGCTGGAATTTTCTCAATCAAAGGAGCGCAAATAGCAATTGATGGGCGCTGTTAATTACTGCACAATTACCTTCCTAGTATTAGTCGACCAAGAATCTTTCCATGTTTACCAAAAGGAACATCCATGATCGATTAAGAAGTAAAATTGCCAAGTTCTGGAAAGATGTCCTTGGAGCCAAAAAACTCTATTTCTTTGAATCGGCCGCCTTTCAAATAAAGGAAAACATTATAGATTGCCACAGCAAAACGCGGGAGCCATGTGCTCTCAGCCGTCCTACCCCGCTAGAAGCTGTGGTGAAGCTAAAGAAATCAGTATTCCGGGTTCCCTGCCACCCATATCCATCACATCATTTGGGATAAAGCTTATCTAAACAAAGCTAAAGACCTTGCTAAATCATTTGGCGTGTGCTTTGTCTCATTCCTAATAGGCGACAGCAAACTTCCGGGTTCCTGTCCACTCTATTTGACCTCGAAAATGTTTTCAATGGTCTGTTTCCTACCGAAGGAAGTAGCAGTGCTGCGGGCAAAAACGCTATGTTAACATAGTTATCTTTACGCAGAGTGGGGGCGATCTTTCAGTTTTGTCATTCACTATATTCAAACTCTCTGCAGTGGGGTACTGTGCTCTGGCGGTGAAATTCGTCTTTCGTATATCGGTACGCGCGAAAAGCACACAACTTTCCCCAGACCAATGTCGATCAGTCAATAACAAACCAATTGTCTTGAACATCACGAAGCGCTCTATAAAAAGCGGCTCATTGCAGATTTTGAGGAAAACGAGCTTGTCACCACTGGCTAACGTGGGTTCCTCTAAGGGATTCTTGTACCACGTGTATAATTGATTGTCTGGATGCAACTTTGATGGCCGCGGATGCCGAGAAGTAGGTCACGATAGTCTCTGTGGGCATGATAGCAGCCCCTGATAAGACATCCTCCAGTAGACTGATGAATTGAATCAAGTGCCATGGGATAACCTACAGCACACTCGCACGATTTCCGTCATATCTGCCACCTGATACCCAATTACACAGGCGGATGGTTAAAACACTCGCACCGGAGCAACAATTAACGGCGTAATCCGCGGCAGAGCCAAGCCCACTGCCTTTACTTTTGAAGGCTGGTGCTGCCTTCGAAGTTACTAAAAACGGTGTTTATTTTCTATTTACCGATAACATAAAACCGTTAAAACCTATCAGGTGCAGGTTCTAGGTTCTGCCGTCACCGAAATCACCCAAGACCTAAAGTCTCTGTCCACTTGGGCCAACGAACGGACAATGACGTTATACGTCGGAAAGAGCTGTCATCTTTGCTGCAAATGCAGCTTGTCCATTCATATTAACATTAAGGTCTGAGATTTGGGTCTAAGCAAATCCTGCAGATTCGAATTTTCAGAACACGCCGTTGCTCAATTTGCGGAATCCAGAAAGATTCTTGGGTTGCCATATAGACCTTTTAGTTTGAAATGGAGTAAACCGGACCTCTACAAAACATAGTTTGAGCCTATTCTGGGGCTTTGTTTCACAATATTTTTCAAAATTAGGCAAAACGCTTTATCACAGCAAATAATAACTTCGTCAAAGGTAAATGACGAAGAGCGATGTACAGCGCTCAACCTCAAATCTCAGCGTACTATTAAAAACTTGATTTTCTTCAGTAGCATCCTCACCGTTAACGGCAGCAACTCAGAAGTCACGTTCTCAATTTCTTTCAAAAGACTAAAGCCGTAGTCACAGCCGATATATCAGGAAGAGGTATCAGGGCAAAATGTTCCATTAATGAATACTCTTCCTTATGGAATTCTCTGCCCCAACAGTTTTGTCCCCTGTGATCGTCCACCATCGCCTTCAAAAATGAAGTTCGGAGGCTGCTTATGGTGAAAATTTTATTGACACTTACGGACTCCGTCTTGCAGATCTTCGGGCATACAGAATTGGTTTGGGATTATGGCAATTACTAGGGAAAGCCCTTCAGAACTTTGATGGTGTTCAACAGCACCGCACACATTCGACGCCCGGGAATACAGAAAGAAGCCAGTTTCTTTTACAAGTAATAACATCATACCCTTTTCTTTATGTTGGTCGTCTTTTTCCTGGAGCTTTTCCTCCTAGATTCCTCTACTTTTACTCACTGTGATAACAGAAGCAATCCAACCATTGTTTCGGATGTTTTCGTTACCATTTCCTCTCCCGCGTAATTACCATCCAGGAAAACTTCTTTGAGGTCTCACTTACACTTCCCACATGCCTAATGTGATTCTCACTCATTTGCATAATCTAATCTGGTCAGCTCCCGGCTCTTCGAACCTCCAGACTAGATTCCTAAAATCTGACATTATTACACAGACGACCTGATGAACTTACGCAAAAAACCAGTCCACACTAGCAGATTTCAACTGTCTTCGTTGAATAAAACTTACTTACGACATGAAAATGACCGGAAATTGTGTACGTGTCTGTACCACACGGCATAAGTCACCATCCCTCATGTGTCTGCGTATCCTACTCTGGTTTTCTTCACTCCTTACAGGCAAAACCCCCAAAGACCTATTGTCTCAAAATCTTAGAACTTAGATAAAGTAGGTCGCATCAAGCAGTTTCGAAAAATATATCACGCAACGCATTAAAGTCAGGCACAGGAATCATGGAAACTGCCCACTTGGGTTCAACCATTCCTTTTTTGGGAAAACGATTCCGTAGGGATAGTTTTCAACCCAGAAACAACCGCCAACCTGGGCTGTGAAGGCATAAACCACCTTCAAAAACGAATAAGGATACTGCCAGCTCAGAACTCATCTTACGGAGTGGAAACTCTACGCCACCCTTGTTCGATAGATGCGCATTTGGCTGCGTTATTGGACGATCTGGGGTGGCAGGGCATTTGACTGAGTAAGCATGCGTCAACAACACATCCCTCTAGTTTTCAATCTTCCCCGGCCAATCAGGCGCACACCTGGTGTGGATGCTGACGTTTACTGTGACAGCTAATGCTACCCTCTTACTTAATCGTGTAAGCTAAGGTGGTAAGAGCTCCTGCCACCTTGCTCAAATACGGAATAAAAGACTTGGCATTCTAACGTCTCCTTATGACTTTACGCGGCAGCTGCTCTGCAAACATACAACAAACTGCCGTCCGCTAATCAGTTCGATCGACTGGTGCCCCTTCCAGCAACTCGGGGCAACGGCGCTGGTGACAGCTGGCATCCAATTTCCGCCTTCGCACGTAAAGACAACCCGTAAACAAAACAATCCCACGGACAGAGCTAGCTTTGGTAGGTATCCCATCAGACCATCGCGATCGATATGAATGAAAATGTCGAATGTGGCTGATAACGACTGTAACAACAAAGACCGTGCTGCTTAGGGCCAACTGAGCCGTGCCTCTAACGCATGTCCAGCAGCTAAGAGGTTCAAAGCATACACCCAAGTCACCGAAAGACTTTATCCTCCAGCTCGTTTCAGGGAATCCATCTGAACCTCGATACTCTTAGGAATCTTACTATTACCACTTTCATATGCCGCTTACCTGCTTGCTCCTTGTTTTATGTTTGGCCAAAATTTTGTGCTTGTTGCTTGCTGCAACAGTAGCTGGAACAGATTTCAGACTCAGGAGTTTTCTTCGAGCCCAAAAATGGCCATAGGTTTTATTCACCGGCCAGTGGTAAGTCCAGATACATCGCATTCTTTGTAACTAATACCTCCCACCATGGCCTATGCGTCAAACATTCATTCCTGTTAAGGTGCCGCTTTTCAAATCTCGTGCCCCAGCACCAGTCTGTTCAACACTAAGCAACCCAGGCCAAGTAGCTTACTGCGTTGGGTACCCCTGAGAAAACGAACTATTCGGCTGACCACTGGAATGACGTGCCTAGGCCATCATCCTCCCCACTCTGACGGCCATCTGAGACCAAAACTCCGACAACAAAAATGAAATTGAGGACATTCAGGACAAATGTAAGCAAGAGCTATTTTTGCCTCTACACAAACTCGTTTGCTTACCCATCGCACTCCCTGTCCCGTTCGCCAACAGCACCATTTGACTGCGTTGGTGACTTCTGCGCATTCCATAGTTCACCACCGCACCATTCTTCAAGACATTTCATCCTTTAGGGAGATTGGCAGAATCTATACAGGTCTTACACAAATTCATCTTTAGCATTATACTGGCTCTTTATTTTTGTTAATTACCTTATTTTGTCCATCCCATATCGTCCAGCATGGTCTTGACCGATTTGCGTCCCAGAGCGGATTCCGTATTGGTCTTCATATTTTCAGCTTAATATTTTTGTCCATCAAGCAAACCCTTTTGATGTTACAGGATTCCAGCCACATCCCGACATCTACCAGGGTCTTCTGTCTAAATTCCGCACCCTCGATAGGCACATTTTACATATATAAGGAGAAATGATTTGCACTCTCCTAAAAATCTATTGAGAGAAAGTACTGTATAAACTTGTCAGACGAATGGTCTTGCTCGGAAGTTCGGCTGGCAAACCACTGCCTTGCGTATAACGTTGCAGAATTCAATCGTTCTTCCGAGAAGACTCGGGTTTTCCCGTGGTCCACGCAAGATTCCTGAATCCCTGCTTGGTTTTCATTTTTCTTGATTGCTGTGCGCCATCGCAATACAAATTTGGTTTTGCGTAACGGACAACTGCCGGAAATCAAGAAACATGCATAGTATTATATAATGGATGAAAATGGCGATTTGAGTCTCATCGGAATATTCCCAAATGAAAGTATGCGAGCGTAGATTCTGTGCTTGCAGAGATATGGCACCATTTAACACGCTAGTGTCTAACAATGTTAAATCCGAAGGAAATTCAATTTCAAGGACCGAATGCGAAACGTCACTAATAAAAACCCACAAATATCTTCCCAAATCTACATCGATTTGCAGAGTACAAATGCGAACGTCTTTGCTGTGTACTTCATTATGACACGCATCCGAGATTTTTGATTATTGAGTAGTTTCTAAATTTAGAAAGAGTATTCCATGAGCTGTTTCACTTAATTCCGTTCCTGAACTGTCTTTCTCGAAGGGTGCCGAAACTTCGCTGATCAATAAAACGCTTCGTCGTTCAAAAAGTTCGTAGCAATAACTCAGTTCGCGAGACCCGACGGATAATTCATGCATCTGAAGGGTTGCGGCTCTTTCTCTTCGTCAATTTTAACATCTATGAAAAGTGTATCGAGGTTTTTCTGGTGCCATGACACATTGCAACTGATTGTGGCATTAATAAAGGCACAACAGGCATTCCCAAGTAAGACGTTGCAAATTGATTCACGCGCTTTTTGAATTCTCGATTTGGGGACTCTGTACAACTAAGAAGTTCATTAAAGACTGAAAAACAAAGTGATGTGACACTGAGAAGAAAGATTCAAAAAATCATACCCGCTCATGATGCAGTTCCAAGACGAAAAGGTCGCCCGTGAATTCATGAGGAAGAAAAATACCATTGTTGCAAACACCCTGTATAAAACTACAAGAATTGCGAAGGATAAAACACCACTCTTAAGTGAGGAATTTAGTCTCCAAGAAGGGAGCACCCCCGCATACACCAGCGTGCAAATAATTAAGTTCCCTTGCCATCATCTTACACCACCAAACTCATATCCATGATCACAGGTCCCAAAATTCCCTTTTAAGATTGAAGCTGACATAATCAAGTTACTCTACCCGCCTCGCTTTCAACCTCCACGTAAAAAATTGAACCTTGAACCATCCACATCAGGGTGCAAAATACATTCAACCTGCTATCGCTCCCAACTGTCTTTCCCTTGTACCCGTCAAGTGTCAAGGTCGCTAGTAATGCAATAGTATCGAGCCGAGCAAGAGTGACGCAAAAATGGTCACAAGGGTTACGGGAAGGTAAGCGTAATAAACGATTTGCGGTAGGACAATCCGTTCTACAAATCGGTGAGCCTGACGTGATTGACTGGTCTTGTTCGTCTCCCTTCCATTTTGCTGACGCCCGGTTTGCCTTTTCAGGGTTGAATATCACCGTTGTTTTACTGTGCTTGCAAACTGCTTTTACATTTTGATACTTACTGGCTGTGGTTTTCTATCGGTATTTTGCGGCACGTTGCTTTCTCCATACTTATATTGTTTTTAAAATATTAGCTGTCATGTCCCCAGAGCAAAACCCGTC
>LUCM01006498.1:5416-21277 GCA_008360955.1 Fasciolopsis buskii
CTCAGCAATGGAGGCAAGTATGCGTATATCCAAGGCTCGTGCAGCTTACGCTAGACTTAAGCACTTGTGGCGTTGGCCTGATATTTCACTGAAATTGAAAGGTCGTGTGTACTGTGCCGCAGTGCATTCAGTTCTGTTGTACGGTTGCGAGACGTGGAGTATCCGTGTGGGCGATGTTCGTCGGTTGGAGGTTTTCGACAACCGGTGTTTACGTAGCATGACTAGGATTGGATGGAGTGACCGGATGAGTAATATTGAGGTTAGGAATCTGATATTGGGTTCTACTTCTGAGAACAGCTTGTTTCAGCGTATGAAACTTAGTAGACCACACTGATTGGGTCAAGTGTTGCGAATGACGAACACTCGTCTACCATATCGTGCCCTATTTTGTGTTCCTCCCACTGAATGGAAGAAGCCATGTGGAGGCCAAAAGATAACGTGGCAACGTGGGATGAGAAAATGTAAAGCGAACTTCGGTAAAGTAGGTGTCTCACATCTTCGTGGTTGGGGTTCGAAAGACTTGTCGACTTGCTGGCTGGAGACACTGAAGGATATGACAATGAACCGTGAACAGTGGCGATCGTGTTGTCATTTTCTATCAAATCAGAATGATTGAAAACACGTGCGTTTGTACAGTTAGACTGTGTTTCGAGTGTTGGCTGCAGCAGCATTCTTATCCTTTCCCGCCTGTGTTGGTCCGCTCCCTGTTCCCATTGAATATTCACTCTTTTTATATAAACGTGTAACTCTGTGGAAAGGCAGCGGTCAGTGAGGCTTGCCTTGTTGTTTAACGCTGAACGATGATGATGTTTTCGGAATAGTCTACTGATTGAGGTCTATATATCCTTCAATGACGTCATGAACTGACGAGTCTAACTTTGGGAACAGTGTAAGCAGAGACAGTTAATCTAACGGGATGCGTGACACGACCCAAGCCCCTTAACCTAGTTATTTCAGTAGCTGCATGATTGAGTGCTACTGAGCAATGTACCTAAATATAGCGTTGTAATGCAATTCTCTCGCGACATCTTGACGATACTGTGAGAGGAAATGCAAGGTCTCATTTAAGAAAACTTCGTCCAGTCGCTGCCCTACAGAAACGGAGTTTGGCTGTGGATCAATCTAGTCTTTCGACAGCAATTTACAGTTCAAAGGTGCAGAACGCATTGAAAGCATTTATTGTGTCGTACAGGATGTTGAACGGGACCCACACTTTCATGGATCTTCACTCAAAAGCATAATTTTCTACGTCGGAGAGTTTACCGTCTAAATAAATACCAGTGCTATTAGTCTCGCATGAGGATAAGGCGGCTTCCATAATCTCAGGTACACGATTGAAGAGGAAAGATGGGAGGATAACTGTGGCGAACATCACTTCTCGTGGGGAATTGGGGTAAAAGATGGCCGTGAACATGGATTCCGCTTCTTCTGTTCAAATATGAGAATGAGAAAAGTAAAACGATTTTCTTTCACATTCCTTTAAGTGGGAGGTGTAGTATGTTTTAAAACAGACGAGATGTTGACTTGCAGCATCGAATTATGTGCGTAAAAAGGACTTGAACAGCATATTGTATGCACATCATTTTGGTTAAGTGTGGCAACTCGCTATCTCCAGACTTCTTACCACATGTGACTCATTGAGACGCTAGGTGGTTTTACACCATCCCGAATCCTAGGGGCAAGGCTGCTGCCCCCCTTCTCTCTCGTAATGAGCCCTAGTGGCTCTTAGGCATGCCCATTCCACTACACTCATGCGTGAAGCGCCATAAAAAACTAAACACTTACTCCGAGTACTTCCAATAAATACGACTAATCAGCGTAAATCATAGCACCTATGATAGTGCATCGTTCAACGAGTCTTAACAGGACGAGGATGAGAACAACAAAGTAGTCACCGATTCAAAATACGGTTATTTCTCTATAAACATACTACTCTGGGGACTGGGCGACCGAATAGCACCGCAGTCAACGCATTCAAACATGAATATGGCTGATCTTCACGTGAACGTTTCTGGCTCTTCTATCGATTACAAAGGCGACCTTTCACCGTACACAACTGTTTGATCATCTACTAGGTCGTGTTATTCTCTTTCTTTTCACCCTATTTCCCTACACTCTTCGGGATCCGCAGTCGGTCATGCTAGTGGTAGTGCCACTGGAATAAATCTTGCTCCCATTCTCTCGCCTTCTACCTCAGATAACATTCAAACCTAACCGGACCCACTTCTGCCAGCTGATGCACTTTTTCATCCTCGATCTCCCTTCAAACTAATCACAATTGCTGTGCGGACATTGATGCATGCAGATCAACAAGGGTGTTTAGCTCGGGCACTGGAGACCCCAGACGTCGATTTCCGAGAGACTCGCATTAAACTCTCCAGCTATATTATCCAGTCCTTCCGTGGAATTTCATCTGCACCCTTCTGAGGACCGTGAAGCCGCGGCTTCTGGTGTTGCTGGCGTTTGTGACTTTGAATGATATGGCTGAGACTGCACTACTTGACTGGACTCCAGTCGGGAGTAGAGCTATGTACAGTGAGATTTAGAGGTGTGTGAAGCAAACAGTTTTCGTTCTGATAGACACCATCATCATCATCATCATCATCGTTCAGCGTTAAACAACAAGGCAAGCCTCACTGACCGCTGCCTTTCCACAGAGTTACACGTTTATATAAAAAGAGTGAATATTCAATGGGAACAGGGAGCGGACCAACACAGGCGGGAAAGGATAAGAATGCTGCTGCAGCCAACACTCGAAACACAGTCTAACTGTACAAACGCACGTGTTTTCAATCATTCTGATTTGATAGAAAATGACAACACGATCGCCACTGTTCACGGTTCATTGTCATATCCTTCAGTGTCTCCAGCCAGCAAGTCGACAAGTCTTTCGAACCCCAACCACGAAGATGTGAGACACCTACTTTACCGAAGTTCGCTTTACATTTTCTCATCCCACGTTGCCACGTTATCTTTTGGCCTCCACATGGCTTCTTCCATTCAGTGGGAGGAACACAAAATAGGGCACGATATGGTAGACGAGTGTTCGTCATTCGCAACACTTGACCCAATCAGTGTGGTCTACTAAGTTTCATACGCTGAAACAAGCTGTTCTCAGAAGTAGAACCCAATATCAGATTCCTAACCTCAATATTACTCATCCGGTCACTCCATCCAATCCTAGTCATGCTACGTAAACACCGGTTGTCGAAAACCTCCAACCGACGAACATCGCCCACACGGATACTCCACGTCTCGCAACCGTACAACAGAACTGAATGCACTGCGGCACAGTACACACGACCTTTCAATTTCAGTGAAATATCAGGCCAACGCCACAAGTGCTTAAGTCTAGCGTAAGCTGCACGAGCCTTGGATATACGCATACTTGCCTCCATTGCTGAGCTACCATCGTTGGACACGCAGCTACCAAGGTAGGTGAAACGGTCCACAGTCGTTATTTCCTCTCCATCCAGTATCAGGTTCGGCGCTGCTGTCGTCCAGTTCTGTAACAGTACTTTGCACTTTGAAGGTGCAAAGCACATGCCAAACCGAGCAACCGATCTGGACAGTCTATCTAGTGCCCGTTGTGCATGGTCCGCAGACTCGAACAGGCACACGACGTCGTCTGCGTAATCTTGGTCGCATAGCTTCCCTCCACTTCCCAGTTAGACTCCTATATCCCGGAGATCTCCTAAAGCATCTCCCATCACCTCGTCCATGACGAAGTCGAACAAGAATGGAGAGATGGGACACTCTTGTCGAACGCCACTAGTCGTTTCGAATGAACGTGATAGTTCACCGTATACCCTAACGCGAGCATAGGTATGCGAGTACAATGCTCGCAACAGGTTCACAGACGTCGCTGACATACCCTTCCGGTGGAGAGCACTGAGTAGTGCTGGTCGATCCACTTAGTCGAACGCGGCTTTCAAGTCGAGGAAGACTACGATCTCAGGGCGGCGTCATGTGTCGTGCGTTTCGCGTAAATGGCGAATAGCTGGTCTGCCCAACCTCGATTCTGTCGAAATTCAGCCTGCTGTTCGCGGATGTCACCCTTGCGAATTGATTTCAAACGGCACAGCATTATCGAAGTTCTTAGTAGCTATCGGAATTGAATCAATTCCACGATGATTGCTGCGGTCCACAGCGCATGTGGAATGGAGCGATAGCTCTCAGTAGTCCGTCCAGTGCACGATGCACCAACTCCGTATACTCTAACAAGTGCACAAGGTTGGCTGAGCTATCCAGGCCACAGCTTTTTAATTTGCCAGTTGGACGCCTACATCCTTAGGACTTCCCAAATTCCAATGATTGACGACTAGGTGAAACAAGGATGGCGAAGTGGCACACTTGTTAACACATCGCTGATCGTTTCCAGTGAGCTTGATAATTCATTGGAAGATTCACTGAATTATAAAGCTTACTATTTCGGTGAGTAATACCGCTTTGTAACTGGAATCGAATGCATTTCAAAATCGAGGAAAACCGTGATCGTTAGCCTGCTTTTCGTGGCCGTTACTGTTACGAACCGATGTCAGGTGACACCTTGTTTCATTTTTGCAAGTTTAAGTTGCCCTGATGGGTACTGGTTTAGGCTGTCAGCAGCATCACTGGAGACAACAACAAGGCAACCACTGGAGTACACTGATCTCACGACGGTTACTACAATCGCTGCGTATCCCCTTCAAATGGGCATGACCGGTAATTCGTTCCATGATAACGGAATGATTTTCTCGTCCTAAATATCATGAAGCAACATGGTATGCGGTTTCATGAAAGCAACTCCATGGAACTCGAAAAGAATTGGGGAAAGTGTAGTGGAAAAACCGCAGCGCTGTAGCACCAAACGGTTACTTTTATCTCAGGTGATACGTGAAACATGTGACCGATCGCTTACATTTAAGCGTTTCGACAAAGTCACGTGACTTGATGAGTAGGGGGTCGCTGGGGTGCAAACTCCAAACATCCAGACTAGACGTGGAAATGAGCTCGTAAAGACCAATGCACGCCCCACAGAGGTTCGACGGGATCGATCCCCTGTCCCTCTATAGTGATTGAATACCACATTTGCAGTTGTTCACTTCAGAGCAACATTAACGCACAGCCAACAGAACCCGTCCTTCATGTATTTGGCCCAAATGTCAAACTTTTGCTATTTGCAATGAAAGGTTCCCCATTTCCATCACATATCACGATGGCCGATACACTACGAAGTCCATCGTTTTTATGGCAGGCTTTGAACATGAGTGCAGTAGAACGGTGTGCTCCGCAGCCTATAATACCTCCTCCGAACTAAGTTTCTTTCACCATGGTTCTGACGCAATTGACCTGTGACTGGAAATGTGACCAGCACAATAATACCTACACGCATGTGGACGTTCTCCGGTAAAAAGAGAAAACCCAATGGTAGTCTGGGACGAATGCGGTGAGTAGATAAAACTGAGAAATCTACAAAAGACCAATCAAAACAGGATAACTAATGGCGCAAAGACTATTGAACCTGACACGGGCAGAGTCCGTCCAGATTCAGCAAAGTAAGATCATTCTGATCATTCTTAAGTCAGAAGAAGACAAATGTTATGCAGACACTATGTAAATATACATGACAAACCAAAACACCGGAAAAACAATACTAGCACCAATGAGGATAAGAGCACTGAGACTATTAGCTGAAAACTCACCGTCAACACCCAGACGTTGGTAAGGGCGAGAAGACATAATATCCAAATCATGTGGAGTTGGTTGCAGACGATGGTCACCCCTGCGCATTTTACTTCCAATAGGAATGCCATGATTGTTAATATGTTGGTTGTAAATTCCGGAACTTGGTGGATCAATATAAGGCCGAGGGGAAAAATCGATAGGGACCTCAAACTGCTCATCGTCAAAATCAGTGTATTGTTGAAGGCGGGACGGCGAATGGGGTCCTAGCAATACGCCCTGTAAGGTTTGTTGTTTTCGACGGCGGGAGCCAAGTCCCTGAGTCGTGTTAGGTGGATTTCGATTGCGGGGAAGATTTGGGCCACCAACACACTGCCGCAAACGGCATTTTTGTCGCATCCGGTTCGGGCCTCCGAATTTCCGCCGGTCACGGCAATAATCACATTTACCGCAATCCTCAGGTTGCGTACAACCACTGCAGCTGCCACAAGAGCGCAGTCGCGAAAAGCAAGGACGCATCTTAGCCGGTGTGGATGTTTGAGAATTGGGGTTTGGATTAGAATCGTCGTCATATTTGAATTGATCTTGATCGCGAGGCCAGTAATTCCGGTGAAGATAAGAACTGGATGGGGAGTTCGGGCCAGCGCTTTCACTAAACCCATCAATGATGCTAGCTGGAGATACTTTTGTATCGCTTGGCGTGAACTTTCTTTCACCGTACGAGTGGGAAGGACTAGAACGTTCGTCAGACAGTTTTCCTTTGAAATCTAAAGCATTGAACTTCGGAAAAATCCAAATTTACCGTGAGGAGTGAAGGATGTCGACGACTGGTTATTCTTTTTAGCCTTGGAAGGCTTAATCGGGGATGGCTGATCGGCATAGGCGCTACTACTGCTACCAGGGCTTAACGCCCGTTTGGAAACTTTTGCACGTTGGAATCTCGTTGTCTTGTATTCAATGTCTAAGGTCGGGTCTTTTCCTGTACCAAATCAAGATAAAAAAATCCTACTTACTGCGACACTGATGGCAGTAAAATGTCTTAATCTGCTCAGCTTGTTTTGGAGTGACATTTATGCAGTCACCATGGTACCATTCCTCGCAACGATCGCAGGCACTAACGAAGCTAATAAAGTAAAGAAAACTTCGTACATCATAAACCGTTCCCCATCCGTGGAACGGCAAATACAATAAACGGGGAGGTTTTTGGTGTCCTCGAGAGTATCAGATGACCTTTTGGAGCCAGTTCTGCGTCTTTTTTGCATCACGACTTATAGATTAGGAGAACAAATCAGCAAGTGAGCTTATTAGGCTCGTTCTATTTTTTACGAAGTCGGAGCAAGTTGTGAGAACTAACTCATCGATATGTAGCACACATTTTCATAAATAAATAATAATAAAATTTCGATGTTTTCGGCAATTCATAAAGCGCGCCAGCTATGGCGCACGGTCAGTCGTACATTCAAAAAAATTATCCCTCTCGAATTCATGGTTCTCAAAGGTAATGCCCCTGAATATTCTATGCCTTTTCAGCATTGAATCCACTCAAACATCCATTGAAGTGACTGGTTGCGTTAAGTGGTTGGAATTGAGAGATGGGTTGCTACCCTGGTCAGAGGGGACCGTTTGATCAAATGTCTGGCAGCTCACCAAGGAAACTAAAAGGTTTTTTACACTGTATCCGGCATCAGTTAATACTCCACTGGACTACCGTGTTAAGTCTCACTATTCTTTCTCACAGAGAGACCTACCATGTTATGAACCGCCAACGCTAATTGTAGACAGGTAATCTAGGAAGACGTCTCAGAGGAAACTGAGATATATATCTTTGCTCACTAAAATGACTAATATTGTGATGGATGGCATTCAATCTTTTAAGATTTTGAAAAGTCTGACTCCGCTGAATGATGATTTTTAAACATCGTGCGGATCAAAGGACAAGGTGCAATCGCATAAAACCCTGGGGAAACCCGCGCAGGGTCATAGTGTGATCCACTGTCTTCATTGTCAAGATCGTCAATAAACATAGCAGCTTATGGAAATAAATGGTGATAATGTAAACGGTAAAACCATTTACAACCAAAATGAGACTAGGTGTCCGCAGTCGTTCAGCGTTAGCGGCTGAGCGGAATAATGTAAAGCACTACAGCTATTCGAAGGTTTTGTCTGTCTCGTCCTATGGCTCCACTGATACCGCCTTACACACTGCGGAAGGCCTGTCATGCGGGCGAGGTGAGTACTGTGCATCTGAATCCTTGGATTTTGCTTCCCCCTAAGGTTAATTAGAAATGATCCATAAGCTTGGTAGTAGGTTAGTCATGTTTCTAGTAACGTACAGAACAAATTAGTTGCAACTGAGCCTTGCGAGATTTTGGAATAACTTTGTTGGTGCACTACCCACCAATTGTGCGCGACGGTTCCTAAAAGACATGGCCTCACGGGCGGAACATTATAGTGGCATATAATTTTAAAGACGGAGCTTAAATATTTTCTTATTGACTTCAGTTGCCAATTGCAGTGATGAACTGGCGCTAGTTCCCAGTAGGTTGTGACCAATGATACCACGACAAACATAACGAGAGGATGGCAGCAAGGAGAAACAGTTCGATTTAAAATTACAACTGAGGCTTCACTATACTGACGCGGAAGTGTCCTTATTGAATGTGGAATGCCTGCATGTCACCACAGCCTATGGTCACGGGCTCATTGGCTTGCTGTCCAAGCATGTTAGCAAAAGCCGTACCGGACTGTATTCTGTGATTTGTCCGTCGACCCAGTAAATCACTGATCTGAACCAAGTCGGAACGAGGGACGGCTGACCAAAGGAGAATCACAGACGGGATATGCAGTAATGACAACAAAGATAACGCGCGTGATTCACGACATAAGAACGGAATGTTCAAGACAGGATAAAATTCTTAGGGGTGCACACAGAAGAATCGCGAGGGACAAATATACAAAAGCGAAAGCAGTAAGCAAAAGGATGGCACAGAATCAGCTTAATTAACTAGCCACAGTTGATGTAACGAAGGCGATGCTCTACTAGTCCGAGGATACTTCCGTTTAAGTTGGACAGTGAGGCAAATTGATCCAGATATTTTCCGAAATCATCAGTGTGTTCATCCTGAAGCTGAAGTTCCAAAAACTGTTCTGTGCAGCAAGAGCCAGGAAATAGGCAGGATGTGCATGATCCCCCTGAATACTGACGATGTATCTCAATCAAATCAAGGATTGATGGTAAGAAATAGTAATATGAACAAAAAAGTTTTTCTTCGAAATTAGGCCAGCGGCCATAAAACAACGTGGTGAAGAATGCCAAGATGCTTCTAGGTGGAGTGGAAGACGATGGGCCGAACTCGAAATAACAACCGGGTGAGAGATGCAAGTGATGGGCATATTGCGGTCGATGAGGCGCATGTCAGTTGTAGAAGACTCGGGACTTCATTGGAGGTGGGAAACAGAGGAAAAATGAAAATTTTGAGAGCGGAAAGTCCTGTGATTCGAACCAGCACAATGAGACGAATAAAAACGGTTGACTGCAATAGTGCTATAATTCATTTATTAGGTAAGGTGAAAATCTTTAAGACGTTCGGAATGCGATATTAAATGTGTCTTTCCTTGGATTTTGTTGCTGCAGTTGACAAAGATTATTCAGCCAACAGAACAGAAATGACTACAGCAAATAAATGGATTCGAGCAAAATACTGCGTACATCCAGGTGCGAAAACCATGCCAGGCGATCCTAGATGCACAGGCCGACCAGGGCGGGGAACTGCTGTTTTCAAAATGGTTCAAATGCAGGGACTGTTGAAACTGCGACGTTAAGCGGTCCAGGTGCCGTTCTCGGGACCGCCGACCCCAGTCAAATTCACGATGACCGCCGAAACTACATTATACCTCGTTGTCCTTAAACTTCGAGGAGAATACAGGGCCCCGAGGCTCAACTTTCCCACAAATATCTACAGATTCAACAGCCTAGTTCTCGGATGCACAACTAGTAGGCGGAAAACTGTGCATTTTTGTTTGCAGCTAACTCACGCAAATCGCCTTTATTATTCTTTATCACCTTGGATTGCACCTGTCTGCCCAAACATTAGAAAACCTCCCTAAAATGTAACCAGTGGACAACTTGTGATGGGCCGCAGTCGCAGATCTACACATTTGCAATTACTAAAACCCCCACCATTCACATGCCTATCACATACATCTCTTTATTACTTGCATGTGTGAAACTCAAAGTTTCTTCTCCCGCATCTCTACGGTGGGTTTTCACCTTCGGGTTTTCTCTATCCAGAACCCGACGTTCCGGTCCTTGTCATTGGCAGTATTCACCCCTCAAAAGCGGTTTTCAGGTTGGATGTCTGGCAGTTGGTCTGCCCCACCCACTAACATTGCCGTGGTAAACACTCCTCCGGTCCTAACGTTTACGTACACCCTTTTGTGCTTGTCTCCTCCAGCCCCTTTCCAAAGTTCTTTTTACCCAAAATTTACAAAGCCAACTCACGCGGAAAATTCTTTCGGTAAATGATATGAGTTGATAATCTGCATACATTCCACCATTCTTCTCCTCAAATTCTGAGGCCTTCCTTCCCCCATCAGCCTACAATTTGGCTTGGAAATTCCGCACCGGACTCCTGCTTCCGACATCTGCACCTCAAAGTAGGGCGCTTGAAATTACCTAATTTGTGTTTGGATCTTCACCAGATAGTCGACAGATTCCTCTTTATTTTCAACTCCACCTTCACCACTGGACCCTGTTGAAAGTTACGAAGCCAAAATTACTCACAACAGACCTCGATAATCCAATGAACCAATATGATCGCGCAATTTCCATTCATTGTCGCCGTCTCCAATTGTCACAACCATTTGCGCCCCCACCGTTTGTCGTTTTGTGCTGTGGGTATCCGTTTAGTGTGACGCACACCACGCTATACATTCCACAGGAAAACTTTGAATTTCCCTAACAACGTTCTGCATTTTTGTTTCTCACCATACGTTATTCAATTCTTTCTTATCTCCATCAGTCAGGAATCCTACCTCATAAAAAGATCTACTTGCGGCGTTGACGGCCAGTGCGATCTGCTGCGTGCACATAGCGTTCCACGAGATGAGGAACAAAGCTAGCAAAACGATACTGACGAAAAGTCCCCATCAAACTCCAATTTCCTGTGTGGCTGTTCTTTGAAATCTGTGCACTTAACATCCAAATAAGACCTAGTGTTTGTATTTTGTTGTTTTATAGGCCATTGATTCCTTGTACGCGAGTGATTTTTCCCTGTTTTCACTTTCGTCGCACATCGTGATCATGCACGCGCCATGTGTCTTGAAACTGCTTGTGAAGTAAAATCTTTTTATTTTTCTTTTTGAAATGCCCGTTTGATCAGCAATGGTCCTCGCTTTATTTCATCCAATTTTGGTTTTCGCATCTCATAGCAACCCGTCCTTCCTCGATGTTTCTGACAACTGGAACTATTTTATGAAGCATCACACCCATCGTGCATAGTGTCGAATCACCCCTTCAGTTGAATTTTTTCTGTAATTTCAAGTCAGTCCTCACTCAGTTAACCGCCGCATTAAAGTCCAACTTTAGTTTGTTCCAAGGACAAAACTCGTTTTCTGCCGCAGGCATCGAATTTCCCATCTGCTTAAAGACATTGCGCATTGAATCACATAAATAATCTGTGCTATTGCATTTGCCGTTTTCTTGGTGTGACAAAGGTTTCCCTGATTCCTCCCAAACAGCCGATGGTCTTGGCTCATCCTTAGGCAGAGTTCAGTTGAATTTTTAATCCCCGTCCATTGATGGTCGTTAAATTTGTACTGCCTACTGCATTTGGCCCTGCCGTTCTAATGCATTTCCTCATCGCTTTTTATTCATGCATTACGAGCGAAAGACGAATACCTTAGGTTGTCTCGATTACTCATCCGGGAAATCCACTTGTATGTCTTATTATCATTAGACTAAGTTTGGAAAATGGTTACCATATTAGTTCACCTTCTGCGATATCCGCTATACTCAAGTCCTTCTTGGCCGATTCAGTAATATCTCACTGTTGTCCCTAGCTTCAAGCCTACCTACGCTCACTAAACTTAACTTAGCTAGCTTCGATATCTGAATTACCAAGTTATCTGAATCACTGGCTTCACTCAGATCCTTTCTATTGACTGGGCATGGTGGTATCTCCTAAACCTTACTCCCCTTGGGTATCACTGAATTCACGAACTAAATACTGGGTCTCTTCAATCTAATTCGGAGTTACAGCATAGTCGCAATGAAATGGAAGACCTCAACTGTTGTCCTCCTGAATACAGAAGGGTTGACATATGATCATTCGAATTACAGACCCAAAAACTAACCCCGCTCGGTTTCCAAAATTATCCAACTTCGGAGCAAAAGGGGATGTCCAAATTCTTAATGTCTCAAACATTGCCCACAGTGGATGGCATGGATTACCAACATAAAGCTGACGCACAACCTGCCACTATGACGTTTCAATTGCAGAAGGCATTATCAAAAATATAACAGTTGAATATGAACAAGAAAAATTTGGAATAAAGTCAAAAAAGCTGTCCGGCGGGGGAGTGATAACTGCGCATCCTTCAAAGCCAAATACGCTACCGCTATATGCCATGGACAAATTTGAACACATTCCAGTAATTGATAAGGCATAACTTTTGTCGGTAGGCTGGGGTCCTTTTCTCTTCGGCACTATCATTGTCTGACTTGGAGGGACAATTTTGTAGCCTAAAAAATTGAGCATTGAATTGCTGGAGCAGCTGGGTAATGTCTGAGAACAACACGTTAGGTTGCTTGTCCTTGTTTACAAGTAACCGCTTCCCTAAATGAATGCACACGAAAACAATTTGCGCATTCTGGCCACTTGCGCCCTCCGAATCGACCACTTTCAAACAAGGCAGCGCAATTTCCCTTGAACCCGCTCCGTGCGAAATCTGTGACAGCTTTCCTGAGAAACTTCGACCTCTACGCTAACTTCAGCAAATCGGCACCTGTCTGGTAAGTTTGTCATGAGTGTCTACACGTTAGTTTAGTCTTACAAGTTGTTAGGCGGCAGTGAGTTGAAATGTCTTTTTTCAGTTTGTATGCGAATGACGTTCAGCTAGCACATGATTTCTTGGGCAGGTTCAAACCCATGGTTCAGATGCACACAGAAGGCAGCCAGAAAACTGGTTTCGTCCATCTCCCTCGCGCTGGTCAGCCTCTGGAAGGTCGCTATGGCAAAGCAGAGCCGAAGTACCCTCAAGCAAAAGTGGACCAAACTAATATAATTTTCTATGTGATTGTGGATGAAGTGGTAATCCTACCCCCATCTCCCCCCCCCCGTAAGTCCAAATAGTACCGCGTTTAAATCAAGCAAATCTCTGTGTGGGACTGCTGAAACTTGACCTGCCTGAAGTCGTTTTCAAGTTGCAGAACCCGGGCGTCGGCTTAACGTTGTAGTTTTCTGTTCGCTTGTTTTGAACCAGTCGCTTTGTGGCTCATCGGCCATATAAGTTATTTTCATCGAAATATCATAAAGTTGCTGGCCTTCAGGAATTCTGAAATAACATCTGGTCACCTGAGCATCGGCATAGTGAGTTCTGCAAAGCTTTGTCAATCGCATTCAGCGAAAGAAACTCTGACTGCTTCTTTCTGCAACTCGAAACTTTGCCCAGGTCATCCCTTCGGTCCAGAAAGCCATAATATCTATATTTCCCGATTAACGAAGTCAGGCGCTGGGCAAGATCAAATACGTATAAAGACGGCGCCGAGGAGACGAAAAATATCCCAATTGGAAATGTGGGCGTACACATGTATTACCGTGAGTAAGTTGCAAACTCTTGTAAGATCGATCGAAATGTGCCGTGTAATACGCAAGGCACCAGTTTTCCAGTCAAAATTCAGCACTAGACAGATCGTTTGATAAGATAATATAAGATTTCCTGCCACTAGTTGCAACTGACAAAACCTGAGTCATTTCGTGGTTAAATGCATCGAAGACACGAATAGCGGGAGAAAATGTAGCTGAAGGATGTCGCAGATGTCGGCATGTGACCGGAATCCTCGACAACAAACAGGTTTTTATGAGGGCCACAAACGTTAAGCTGAGAAAATGAAGACCGATATGGGAACTAAAATGGGAAGGAAGTTAGTCAAAACCGGACTGGACGTCATGCAGGGTAGATGAAAGGGTTTTACCTAACAATTATAAACAGCCAATGTAAATCTTAAGGTGAAGGCAGAGGGGAACATTTCAAGGTTCTGCAGACTATTTAAAAGATGACACGAAACAAAGGATTCTCAAGAATACTCATTGCACTCACTTGCGGCTGGCGGCGGACCGGACTTAGAGGTGCGATGAGTATGAAAAAGAGTGTGCAAGAATTGAACGTAGTTTCCAAGCGCTAGCCATGAATGTCCTCCAGGCTGCCATTTTTGATCCCAGAGATTTTGCTCCTAGATCTCAGTAAGGGTTAGGGATTTTAGGAGCTGCGCGCGCCATCCCAGTGATATTAGTAGCCGTGTTTTTTGCCAGTTGCGATGATCTATCTGATTGCATGTATCCAGGGCGATCAGCGGCTTGGTTTTTTTGTCTTCGTGCAGAGTATTCCGGTGCCAGGGCGCCAGATTCCATTACCAGCATCCTGGAGTGGATGAATAGTTAGCACTTAGGCTACCATGGGAGTTGTCAGCGACAACTGTGCCCCATCGACATTTTCTTTTGGCCGGTAAATAGAAATTATGGTCACCGTCCAACCTGAGGAAGAACCTGATAGAAAAAGGAGGAATCAGGCCGCAATTTTTTCCAGCTGGTATTTTGGTGAGTGAATAGAGCAAAAAAAAGAAGCCTGGCCCGAGATATGATCTTGTGCAGGAAGTTAAACGGTACGTGGAAGTTGTAGCTGTGAGTTTCCTATAAGCTTTTAAGTGACCAGTATCTTTCGTTGATCGGGATGTGTGCCTTGAACATTCTACCTACCTACTGCGTGTGTCAAAACAGAATTGCTTTCCAAATGGTACGCCTGAGGGTTGCGGCAAACAATGTGCCCACCAGCTGAGACCAACCTTAGGGAAGGGATGGTTAAGTCCTAGGGACTGACTGGCATTCCGTCTACCAGGAACCCTCAGGGACATCTGTTATCTCTCATTCTACCACAGACCGAAAACTGAACCACGTCTTTGGGGGCCTAGCTTCCTAGATGCCACCAACTGTACTGGAAAAGTTTCTGGTTTGCTTAACGCATATGTCAAACGGCCCATTGAACTTATTGGTAACCAAGGTTGCACCTGGTCCGTCACACAGAGGTATCACGACAGCAAAAACCCTTAACAGGCCATCATTTCAAAAGAAAGAATTCCTGGTAGCAAGGAAATTTGGCTTGCCTTGACGTTATTCAGACGCCGTCTTCCTTCAGTGGTTCACATTTCATCCGCCATTTGACTTGTAACAGCAGCGGGCGGCTGCTGCTTTTAGGTGTCCCTCATGCATCTGGTTCTACTGTAAGTAATTTTGAGTAGCTGCTGACCAATCAGGCAGACGAAGCATGATCCGGTTACTTTTGTGACATCAAAAACTTTGCAGCTTATGCTAAGGGAAACTACTGGCATTTGCCCACAACGCTTGTTTTTATACATCAACTAAAGCTCACTTATGCACCCAGTTGTTGTGTTGCGTCATCTGGTCATGCCCCAAAATGCCGCCAATCTAGAGGAAGTGGCTATTCTCCATGAAGCCTCCCTGTAGTACAACTGGTTTTTTTCGTTGATCTTTTTCCTCCTACTCTACTTATTGTAGACGTTCATGAATTGCGATCGGAGGACCAAGAACCCGATGCTTTAACTTCCCTGGCGCAACCTGGTCCACGATTACGGCTCCATCAAGCCTAGCATCGTTCGTCTCCCATCTATATCATGGGGTTGGGTACAGCACGTAGCGTCACCCATCAGAAATAATAATATATTATATCTCAACTTTACGCATACCAATCGCCACATCTTGGTTCATGTCGGAAATAAACTTCCAGGGAGCAACCACAGGGTAGTTCACGGTAGAATTCGTGTCCATGCCCCCCTAACCATCCCGCTGACACTACTCGTCCAACCTATCCTAACTGGCAGCACTTTCCCTCTCTATTACGCCAACTTGACTGGGGAAGCTTTTTTCCTAGCGAATGACCCACAGACAGCTGCAGATGAATTTT
>LUCM01006501.1:10640-29541 GCA_008360955.1 Fasciolopsis buskii
CGACGCTGGAGAGATCCAGTGTTTTTAATGAATACTAGGTCTGGGACCGCAGCCGGAATTCGCTGCCAAATGCATCGCCTGCTTAATTTGATCCCACTGATCGTCTACATTGCCACTGGTCGCAGTTCTTAGTTCCTCGGACAGTTTCTGTTCGTAGCTGTTGCGAACAGCCGAATCAGACAAACGTTCGACAGCCAATCGGATTTGTGACCTGCGTCGATGGCCATTCAGCTGCAGCAAAAATCGCATTAAAACTAACGCATGGTCCGATTCGACGTACGTGGTTCAGTATGATCTACAGTTCTGGACAGAACCGCGCCAACGGTAGCTAACTGCGATATGGTCAATCTGACTCAGAGTACCTGTCGAGTTAGAGCGCCATGTCGCAGTGCGATGCGAACTGTGTCGGAAATTCGTACTAGATAGGAATAAATGATTATCTGCACAGAATTGGAGAAGTCTTTCCCCGTTGTCTGTTCGCTGTGCAGGCAAGGCGCATCGCCCGCCTAAACAGGACTCCGATGCACTCAGTTTTCCAACTTGTGCATTAAAGTCACCTGCTACCGCTACAATGTCAGAGCGTTTGCTCTTCCGAACAAGAGTGACGAGGTTATCGTAAAATTCGTCTTTCTCCATATCAGTGCTGCAGTCTGTGGGAGCGTATGCCGAGATAACAGATAAACTATGCTTAACACTACTATCCTTTCGGACGCCAACTGATCCCTGCAGTCTCAGGGCACACGAGCGACTGTTGACTGAGATCCAATCTAAAAGGGCTGCTTCAGCCTTTCCACTCAAGACTATTCCTACACCACGTTGACCCACAGCTTGAGCTGCTTCGTCTCCTGAAGTGCGAAGAACGTATTTTGACGAGACGTTTGGCGCAGTTAGTCGAATTACTCTAATCTACTCGAATCCTGAATTCGTGTTTCACTCACACAGCAGACATCAATCGAAAGTGAGTCAACTGTCAGACGTGAACATGTCTGTTGGCCAGTCTGCATTAAAGTGCGCACATTGAAAGAACCCAGATGCAGAGGCTGACGAGGCTTGAGAAAATGTGAGCTAACAGACTGAAAACCACCTACTACACTATTTGACATTGAACGGTTGCGAGTATCGGGTGTGTGATCACTGGAGATACTATGGGTAGACAGAAGGGACAAACAGATTCGGTTGGAGACAGAAGAGACAGATTGAATAAAAGAGAGGGAACTCTGAGTAGTAGCATACTTATCAATACCCACCCCACTTGCGCTCGATGCAATGGGCAGCGCGGTCCTGATTATCCGGCGCGACGACCGATGCAGTATGAAAATATTTGTAGGCGTGTAACTCATGGGGAATAATGGACGGGTACTGTTAGGGAGTCCAATTGTTAAGCAGAAGAACGATTAGGGTTTTCAACCAAAGCCTTTGGTTCTGACAAGAACCTGACCGCAAGGCAGCGGGGTATAGCTGAGTGGAAGCCCATCTACTTGGATCAATTAATCTTTCACTCGTTTTTCCGACTGAGCTGCTAACTCAGATCAACCCCCAACTTGGAGGACCAGGAGACTACTTTGTCAGGCCTCTACCCATTGACCTTCCAGGCATGATTGGATCTTCGGCTTGCGATAAGCCGTCCTGTATAGATCTTTTCATCATGGAGGCACGCAAGCCGTCACACCACGTCAAGCTGTAGTCTCGTTGTGATTGTATTACGTGTACCATTATTTCTGTTTATTCTCCCAGAAATTTTCTTCGTTCCAAACCTCAATAAACACGGCCATGGCGACAAGATACTTAATAGTTTACGGTCAAACGAACGGGTCGAGATCTGAACAACGACAGACCAGCCCAGGTCTATATTTAACCTACAAGCACCACCGGCAACAAGAACAAAGAACAAATGTAAAATTACGGTGGAACGTGAAGAAAGTAATTGGATAGAGAGCAACCACTCCAGTAAGCCAGTCACATTGTAACTGAGCTGATCAAGGAAAACCACACTTAGAGTGGACAGATTTATTTCACAAAATTCCCATTATGCAGAGTACTTCGCATCTCCTGCAGTGCAACGTACTTGACTCTAATGTGCTTTGGAGGACATGAAGCATTCGTAGTTTAATTACAGGTTGACCGTACATAGCCCATTGAGTTACAGTAGTCACACTCCAGAGCGAACCCGGTTTCAGCAAATCTACCGACGGCGTTACCAAAATCAACTTCTTTTGAGCTACTAAGAGCTCGCTGAGGAGCATACCTCTTACACTGAAAGCCTAAATGACCACTGAAGCCATCTGAAGCACATTTGTCTACCTTCGCTTGTCAACTTCGGATCGTCTGGAAGATGACGCAGTTACCTTTTTGACCGTGGTGCATAAGCGGCAGACAAGTCGCTTCGCTGAATAGGTGGTTTTTGACGTTGATCTCTACAGGTTGTGCAAAGCATCAATATAGAGACCGGACGAGCTGCCTTTCGGATACCGCATCCACTTATCCTGCCACAACTATCTCACCGCGGATAGATTCGTGTTTGGAAATACCAGTAAGAACACAAGCGGAAGGTAACCGGAAGAACTTCTGATTCCCGGTAGCATTATTTGGAGTGCTCAAGTAATGTTAACGATTTATGAAAACTGGCTCGAACGCTGACGATAAATTTCGAAAACTACACGACCCATTTGGAGAATTTGTCAGCTTTGATACAGAAGTTCAGAATTTACACCTGGTAAAAATATCTAATTCTGCAGAGTTATCTTAGACAGTCATCGAAGCAGACAAATGTCTTTATTCACGGAGGGACAATTTAAATATGACAATAAGGACACGATCAATAGCGAACAAGATAACAAGATTTCTAAAACTAGTTTCCTATTAGTGAACCACATGACGAGGGTTTTGTTTATGACTCAAGCTGAACACCTTCCTATCCACATAGCTGACAAAGAAAAGCCGTAGGTAATTCTTTTCCAGGTTTTTAGACTTGATTGAAGCTACTATTTGTTTCGCTGTGGCATAAACAACAAGCCAGAAATACGGTGCGCAGTTAGTGGTTAGATAACCTGAGCACTTCATTTGAGAACCGAACATAAATTTCAATTCTGATAAACTAACTGATTAAGTTGGTGATAAAAAGCAAATCGCCGCTACTCGGTTCGACACCTTCGGAAAAAAGGTTGAATTTTCTCTTCAAGTTTCATAATTCAGTTTCGTTTTTACAGCCAAGAACCTAGAACAAAAGTAACACGGTCTTGGTTGCTACCGCACAACATCGTCTACTCAAAAAGAGAAAAGAGAACAAGGAATAGAGAAAGAAAGAACAAACATATAAGAGGAAAGATTTTGAAAACGACGGCATGACCATCAGGAGCATTGAGTCACCTCAGCCATTGTTTCCAACCTTCACTTAAGGAGACCTTCACAATGAGACTGTACCTCGACATGGTGTGACGAACCGCGTGACACGATGACACAACGACCAGACAGAAGGGTTTATCTGAAGCCGAAGATCTAATCATGCCTGAAACATTAGTAATAATTGGCCTCCTGGAAACTCAAGTTCAGAGCTAATTTGAACTGGCAACTGAAATGGAGAAATAAGTGGAACAGTGATTGATCGAAGTAGGTGGGCTTCAGCTCAGCCATTCTCCGCTGTCTTGTGCACTGCTTCTCAGTAGAACGAAAGGCTTTGGCTGACAATCTTGATCGTTCTTTTTTAGCGACTGGACTCCCTAGCATTAATGATTCAAAAACCCTGAATAGTATAACCACATTAAGAAATTTCACGGTCGTCGCGCAGGCTATTCAGTACCGCGCTATCCATTGCTTCGGGAAGGGCGAAGAGCTATAGGTATATGCCCGAATTTAGCTATTACTCCATTGCCCTGTAGATAAAATTTTTGGGTTAAGGGCTCTTGTTGTGGTTCCCAAGGAAAAATCCCTCTGCGATGTGGAGAGTCGCGAAGTACCCACTCGTCCAAATATCTCCAAAATCTATAGGGTATCGTATTAATTTCCGCTCTCCAACCCGGCAGTCTAACTGTACCAACAAGCGCCAGCTCAATGATTAAGATCATACTTTTCCGATGTCATCAACCAACCACCTGCAACCATCATCCTACCACTACCTGCTTCGGACAACGGCGAGAAAGGCATCTCGGGAACATGTGCAAAATGTCCCAACGTCCTTCATCTATTCATCGTCCTTCTAAAGATTAAATCCAAGGGCTTGATACCTTATGTCTGTGAAAATTCTCCCATCATTTTCTGCTAATATTACGAAAACAACGGTGTCTAAATACGGATAGACTTTGCATATCTGTCCGCAGATGCCAATATGCACTCTAACCCATAACACTTTTACGTGATTAAATATCATACAAGAGTGTGAGTAAAACGGTGAAAATGAGAAAAACCTTTTATAGCGCAGTACCTGTAAACAGGACCCCTTTGATTTTTGGATCGCTTCGTTTCTAATCCTGAAACTCTGACAGTATCTGGATTTCACATTACGCAAGTTGCCGGGAGTGCTGTGCTCAGTCGTGTTTAACGTGGCAGAGGTGGAAACAACCGTAAACGATGCTATTCATGACATTAACTCCATTTATCGATAAGCCTATTCAGCAGCTGCGAACATAAACCAGTATATGATAAGACTATATGCACTAAGTTCAAGGTAAACTGTACCGGTACCTGGTTTAACGGCGACCTTAGGGCTTGGCCGAGAACAATGTGTACATAGTATCTGTGTTGGCAAGCGTCACACGAAATTGGCTGTGGTGTTTATCTGTAAGTCAGGTGACCGTGCCATCTTTAGTGACCGAAGGTATGTACCACGTGACCCGTTAAAATTTCCGATCAATAGTTGTTTGCAAAAGGAATGCCAAACGATTAACAGCGACGTATTCATTGTTACGAATCAGGTCGAACAAAAAACAGAAAATGAACTATCGCGGAATATATCATAAGGGATGTCGAGAAACCTGATTTGAGTGAATAGAATGGTATCTGAAACAAAGGGTGATGATGCTGTCAGTTTGACCTAAAGAGAAATACCAGGAAAAAGGTACCTAGCGACTTAGCAAAGCATATTAGAATTAATAAAAGCGAAAGTGATCGGAACAGCACATGCCAGCTGTGCAACTGGTGTCTTTGTCCAAGCGACGGCAAGTGAACGATTTAAGGTCCAATTGAAAATGACGGTGCTGATTTAGAATTCATTTAAAGCAGAGCTGTCAGCAACTGATTACAAATATTCCTTCATAAATCACAAGCTAAATGAAAGAAGAATAATCGGCGATATAAGAACAGCTTGCACTTTACCAAACTCGAACGGAATTCGTCTTAAGAAGAGCATGCAAACGTAAATACATAAATAAATATAGTACATCGGCTTGAACAATAAGCATGGTGCAAACGCAACAAACACTTTGAAACAATTATACAGAAAATGGATGCAAAAGGGAAAATAATAAACGGCAAGAAAACAAGTGCTCCATTCTTCGTGTTTTTTACCGTACACATTTTCTCATCTTTTTGATTTGTTTTTCGTGTTATTCTACGAAGAAAAAGCTTTACAAACAGCCGATACGGTACTAGTGCCACTTCGCTCCTGACCCACATCTCACAGCGTCATTAATCAGTGATAAGCCTCGACTCTTAGGCCACATCCAGGAAACTGAGAAGCTCCAGTAGATGCCAAAGTTACGGCTTGACCTCCGCGTCACTTCTTCCAACCTTGCCCTGCATGTCCGAAAACAGCGTGGTAAGAGAGCCAATGAGCAGGCGCAAACAATGCTTGCCCAAGCCACCGAGGGAGATGTAGAATGATTACCTTAGTCAGAGGGCGACTGTTTGCACCCAAGACATGGCGATGCACCTAGTCGATATACACCCGGTATCCCAACCGCAATCAACCAATACTTCGAAGACACCGGCGGTCGAACACAAAATGCCGACAAGTGCGCCAACGCGGAAGAAGCAGGACTCGTGAGTGTAAAGTAGAACACAACGGACTATGATATCGTACATCCCTCTCTTGACGTGAAGCTGGATGTTCCAGATTAGGGAAAGCGGCTCTGGTTCTGATCATTCAATTTCTGTAATCAAACTCCCGAGGTACTTAAGGCTATTGAACATCACCAACTATGTACAGGCAGAGACACAGGCTCTTGTTAGTATTGAAGAAGTACCTAAAACTTGGAAGATTCAAAGCACATATCCCATCGGGATACCTCAATTGCCAATTGGTCCAAAGCATGCTGAAGAACGTGTTCATCGCTGCTCGGCAAGGAGGAGGAGGAGTTTAACGATAAGGTGCAAAAGACTAGAAAAAGCGTTCTGAAGAACATCAGCTATGGTAAAGTCGAAAGGAAATAGGGAATACAGGGCAGCCTCGCCGTACAACAAAGGGTGGTAAAAGCTGGTCCTTAGCTCTAAGCCGATGTGAAGTTCGACGGCACGATGCCTTGAGGACCGACAGTTTCTTCTCAGATATTCCGTTTCTCAACAAGCAGTGCCATAGTACAGACTTGTCAAGTGGAGTCGAAGGCTGGACGAATGTCTAAGAACACAATGGTTGTTGGCCTTTGGAAAGCAAAACGTTGTCCTAACAACTGGCGCGAAACCCAGCAGGTTCTTCGCGAGTGTGCTCTTCATGCGTGTTGTACAACCTACGAAGAATAACAGATGATAGCAGTTTTGACAATATCGGGATTAGGCTAGACTAGCACGGTTAGAGCATTATTTGCGCGGGCCTTTCTTAAAGGGGTTGCGAGGGTGAATGGAAGTCAACAGTACGCAGAGAAACAAACGAGGGACAAAAAGTAACGATCGATATGCAACGCAGTAGAAAGTACAGTCATTCATAGAGCATTACCATTAATTATTATCAATTGATAAGCCTTTATTATTACTAATAATTCATTACTAAAGAGCGATGGCCGACGTGCGGAAGCATATGTCCAAGAATGAGAAAATGTGAGCGTGTTGAATATTGATCGGAAATTAGATCTAAAAGGATATTTTCTGACCACTGCACTGAACGACGCAAAAAGAAATCATGCAGGGGTGTTCTCCAGTTCGGTGAACATTTTAGGCACGTCTTCTTGTCAAAGAAAAGTCAGTAGTTGAATAGTTAGAACACGTCAGGCAGCAGAGTTCAGCTGAAGTACCGCATCCGATTTAGCAAATCATTGTAGTGTAAGACTTTTCCCCGAGGCAGGGAGTACTTGAAAGATGGACAGTGGCATTTAGTCCGTGATAAGTGAAAGGAACGCTCAGCTGGTGGTCTGTCCCGAGTGGGACGAATTAAGCTGCCGGATTGAAGCCTGTAAGATCTTGTTGTTGGCCGGACGGCTATGTGCATGCCATCAATGAAATTCTCGCATTCTTGCTGCTTTTTCTTGCTAATGTATGTCTAATTACCATCAGAGACTTTTGAATCCATCACAATTTGCCCACTTCCAAGTAGCGGCCATTATTTTGTGGGGCCACGGCTTGTCAAAACCGATGTGAAATAGCTAAGTTGAAGACTTCAGATGTATGTCGGTGCAAAACAGCGATCGAAAGAAAGATCTACATTTACATTTTCAACAAGATCGACAATAAAGCATCTTCTAGATGCAGGGCATGGAAACGAGGGAAGGAAATAATTTTGCTTAGTGACGTTTTACGAAAGCAACGATTCACAGACACAGACAGTTTGTGCATATCTCCCAGTCATACTCTAACGCACAAAGAAGGATCAACCTAATCCGGCATTTCGTGGACATAACGGATATCTCGTCGACTTCACGTGTCTCATTATGCTAAAACCCAAACAGATGACTTGCATATGTGATTAAACTTCATTTGAGATCCGATCACATGCTAACATCAAGCTACCAAAATAATCGAAACATTGTACTACATCAAACAAGTCACGTTTCACAGTATCTCGCGCTCCGAACACACAAAACAAAACAGGCATGTATAAAATGTAACCATGTAGTTCTCACAATCAATCATGTGAACACGGAACAACGCCACTGGTCCAACCGGACGTTGGGTTTATTACTGATATCTTCTCAATTACAAAGCTGTGCTCAGACGGTTTTCATTGGCGGAGAAATCTAATTGAAGGTAGTTTCCCTAAAATCAGAGTACATGTCGGGCAGATATAATGCCAATGCGATAAACAAGGCAAAGAACAGTAATAACGGTAATAAAGGCCCTAACAACGACCCTAATGGAGCCTAGACGCTGAACTTGAATCGATCGTAGTTGATGAAAACTACACAGACTGGTAGTTATACTCAATTTAATAAAACATGATCGAACACTTACTTGGACAGTTTTCATGTCTGCATTCACCAGCATACCACAAGCATACCATTGCGATCCATAACCGCGTGCATGAGCAGACACAGCTCGATACATGTTCTGATCCTCGGGTCCGATTTTACGCGTGGACAAATTCATACCTCGTATAATCAAAGGACCAAGTTGCAACCACTTGTTCAGTTGATTTTCCAACCGCTCTCCAAAAACATCTGCTTGTTCAGTCGTGGCTTGTAATACCAAACCGCCGATGAAATGTTCGAATACGGTTGCTCCAATCAAACTATGGTTAGCTACTGATCGCGTGGCCGGTGGCTGTTCAAACGAGCGAGGGGTAGAATCAGATACAGGTGGGGTAGACGGTACCGTCGTGTGCCCAACACCACGTGCAAGTTCAGAAGTGTGACTGGCAGTGGCCAGTATTGAAGTACTACGCGGACTGCTGCCAAATGGTGGACTGGGGATATGTGACGATGACAGACTGCTGGATAAGATAGGTGCACCGTCATACGTAGATCGGAAGGAGAGCCGGGACGCACTACTAACGGGACATTTCGGAGTGAAACTTGTCGAAAACGATGGAAATGAAGCACTTCCCGTTGGAAAGGAAAGCTGATTTGGGAACAGCTCAGATGAGATACATGCACACTGCTCGAACGTTTCGTCAACAAATTTTCTGTAGAAAAATGCAAATGCAATGCAAGATTTGGGGCGCATGATTATTTAATTATGATGATTTTACGATTTTGAAGTTGAAGCATAAGTGCAACTGGTGCTAGATGCACGCCTAATTCGGATGGGAGACATGAGTAATTTTCGAAAGAGATGAACCATGGGTTGTATCAAACGAAACGGTTTGGAAAATCTGACGCATGTAAAATAGGTTATATATATATATGTATATATAAAACACTTCTTTCGTGGTCATTTTACTACCCGGCTGCCCAAGCCGAAGTCTCTGGTACGAGTCGGATCAAAAAACCTGATCTACACGGTAGCAGAATGATATAAGATATTTGCAAACTGAGAACTGGCAATCAACTGACCAGATTGTAGGCTTTTTGAGGAATTCAGATCAAAGGCCCAATATTCTCCAAAGTTTTCAACAGAGGCTGGAAAATCTGACTAGCATGCTTTTGCTTACGTACAATGTCTTAAAGAAAGACAATGGATACCGATGAGCATAAACCCACGTTATTCACCACACTCTGGAGACATCTGCGCCCTCCATATGCACAGAAGATCCGTCACAATGGTAACGCCAAAGAATGGACCTAGGAAGCGGGGTCGAATCGGGAACAAGAAAGCGGAGTGAACACTTAAAAAGACAGTTGTCACATGCACCACCAGAAGCTAGAGAAACGCGATAGTGAACGGACGGAGTTGATGCAAGAAGGAAATTCAGTGTGTGGATGATCAGATGTCCGAATGCGGAAGTGGATGAACTGCGGCAACCTGTTGATGGTCGCAAATGGTGCCGTCTCACTATTCAGGATATCAGTTGCGGACGAACATGTTAACTATTTGGGGCTGTGGACATTGAAGTTAACCAGCATGGTGACTGGCAATATCAACCAGAATATTTTCCAATCCTGAAATACGCAGTCAGAAAAAGGAAAGATAATGCTGTTGGGAGAGCGATGGAGAAGACGACAGTACTGAATGAAAGGAGGCAATTAGGCTGCACAGTTGAAAATCACTATGTAGAACACGAAAGCGTGCAAACGAGGCAGTGAGGGAATTGTAAATGTGTGCAAGAATCCCACTTTAAAAAGAAACTGTGGTGATCAACCGATTAGCAAACTGAATGTAGGTTTTGTCAGTGGACAAAAATCTGTATTTAGATAAGAATAGAGCTAGTTGCTAAGATTCGAGGAAACAATGCGCAAAATCCGTGTTATCATAAATGCCACAAGCGTTGATGCAATGGCATTTGTATTCTGATAGCTTTGTGATTACGAGCAAAGTCTGTCTATCACCACGGGAACTGTCTTCCCGCCCCCAGAACTTCACTATGGACCTACCAAGCGAAGGACAGTGTACCAGTTTGGAAGTGAATCACTTCGAGGATCCAGAGACAACAATCATGCTCGAATTTTTCTTTATCGAAATGCTGCGCTCAAGGAAACACGGCAACGGATAGCATCTTGAAGGAATGGTCGATAAAAGAGACAGAAATCACCCGCTACAGGAACGTTGAAATGTTAGCTCATTTTGCGCTTCGCAGCTATCCTTACCGCGAGGAATGATATAGGATGGCTAATTATTATTTCACTCGAAAAATTCAATGAGAATGAATGAAGTACGGCCTACACAACTTATTGAAATAACCAGATAAACTAGACTGTGGGGCACTGTGATTTCAAAGTTGACTTACTCAATCAGAAGAGGAATTTCTGTAACCCGGGGTTCTGAAGTATTACCGGTGCCTACAACTGCTCCAGGATTGGAACCATCCATCACAGGTAACGGTTCATTGGCCAGGCTGTACAAACGGGGGAAATAACCAAAGTAAATTGTCAGCAGCATAAGTTATTGATTATCAGATGAAGACTATCAGAATCCCGCTAGTAGAAACAAAATGTAAAAATTAGCAAATACTTAAAGATAAACGTTTCAAGAAACATGGTTTGGTTTACGCTGTGCCAGGGAGGACCAGTCAAACAGACCTTTGAGTTCGCGCGCGCAGTTTACTGGAATCCTATCTTACTTCATTTTGTGTGGAGTCACATATCAACTGCAGCTAAAACCAGTCAGAACGTTGAACTATCCTCTAAGACCGTTGTGTCTTCGGACAAGACCCTGCTGCCAAAGAGCTCGCAAACAGTGCACGAAATAAGTCTAATCAGATCAAAGAAATGTAAATGAAAAAGCAAAGTGCAGTTTGATAATCAGATCGTAGACGATATCCTGCGGGAAAATGACAAATTCCTATGACAATATCAATCATTGTAGGTCTGGTGTTAGGGCAATTCGATCACTTCAGCTTCCAACACTACGAAGAGATAAAAAAAGATGAGACTGTCTCGTCGCATAAGTCACGGTAAAATTGTACACGTAGATGGCTTTCACGTATTTCGAGCCGATTAACCCCGAGAGGGTTCAAAATCACGCCCAAGTGCAAACAAGAATGAATAGTATCAACCAAATTAGTCTACGAATACAAGACGGAAAAAATATTTGTCATCTTCACGATTGCAAACCCCGTTTTGATCAATACCCAATACTAATATCTGCCTGACTCTTAACACAACACCTACTGAGTAAGGGGCGTTTTTCGATCGCATACCCACCTGTAATCCGGAACTTAGATGGCTCAGTGTTTTTTCGGCGGTGAATTCAACAGACTCGACACATCTTCCGTTTAGGAATGATCCATGTTCTCACAAAAACAAACTCGCACATCGTGCATCTGGTCACCGTATTTTGAAGGTCATAAACAATTTACGGTAAGAAGTGATATAAAGTTCCGTCTACACGATTGTAAAACACTATTGGACTGAAAATGAAGCTTATTCAAGGGGAGCAACGAACCAGGGTCTCCCAACTAAATCGTTTGACAATTTGTAAATAACCTATGTACTGACTGATAGATTTCTAGCTATTCACTTGAAGAACTATAAAAGAGTGAAGATATCTAGAAAAACACCCAGAAGTCAGAAGTAAAGCGTCAAAATCGGCTGATAAAAAAATACAAAATGTATGTCTAAAGAGGCTGTTGGTAGATATTACAATGATAAAAATCAATCATCGTGACGTTTGCTGCCATTAAAAGATTAGTGAAAATCGCTGAACTATCGAAAAATCCAAAAAAGATTACGGTTCACTGAACTATTGTGCTACTTTGTCTTTAGTACTATTTCACAGTCACCTTTAGTGAGGCTAACGGCTGATGGAAAGTAGTCAAAGATTATATATATACATATATATATATATATATAATAAACCAAAGACTTAGACTCTGTTGTCTTGAAGGCATTCACCGACGTTCCGTCGGGTCAGCCGTTGGGTAATTTTGTTGGTTGTCAAACAACTAGAGACCCTTGAACTACAAGGGTTGGAGAGGATAACCCATGCCCCAAAGAAAGACTTTGGCCAATACCGCTCTACTAACCGTACATTTGTGATGTTCAGGGGACCACAAGAAACTTTTCTGACAAACAACAGGCAAAAAATGCTACAAACGATGTATACCAACTTGCACAGCTATCGCTGTGATCCTCCGTTGAAGCGATAAGAAACTTGATAAACTCCATTAAGCCAACTTTAGATAAACGTAAAATGCTACTCTTGGAATAAACACATACTTTTGGTGGTCTCAACAGGTCAAAATTATTCAATTTACTATTCGAATCGAAAGCCGATTAGAGCCTCTGTTGGGTGATGTATTGATCCTACTTAATTTAAGTTATTCACTTTAATAATATTCGCTCTACTAATAATCAACATCGATGTTTTACAGAAAGTAATCGCTTTCTTCGTCATTCATGGATGTAAAACAATTGTCTATCTTATTGTCTTTCATCACATCAAAGTAAGCGGACAACGTGGCTTTTCGGATGCAAAATATTCCATGGATCCGGTCAGTGAACAACAAGTTAGATAATCAAGAACCACAAGGCAGTTGGGAATCTTTCTTTTCATCCTTAAATTTTATGTGAAATACTTTATTTTTGATGAAAAAGGAAGAAAACTCACTGTTTTCGATAAATAAGGTAGCTAATAAGCTGACTCAGATGATTTGAATAAGCAAGTCCCAAGAAAGGAACCTCTATTAGCATAAGCGAAGCTTTGAAAACGTGGTCCCATTATGGTCAGCATCCGACGGTAGTGACTACCAAGCAACGAAGCGAACGGACAATAATGGATGAGAAAAACTGGGGGCGATGAGTAGAAATTGTGTTGTTAAGAAAGGAACACGAATGCAAGAAAGCGAATGTAGCCGAGCCAACTGAAGTAAATGAATATTCAACGATGAGGGGCTTCGTGAACTATAATCTGATAACTTGATATGCCCTGCTTGAAACAGCTCATCGGTTACGGTTTCTATACATTTTGTCATTTTAAAGATTGACCACCTTGATCTACCCTCAAACGACTACTCGCCTCGAAGGACAGCGTACATCATTCGAGTCATTCTGTGAGCATATGTAACACATTCTAACCACTTTAATCCTTTCAGATTTCGTGACCAGATACTTGTCATTATGCTCTAGCAATACTGCGCAGACAAGCATCCAAAAACCGACAGTCTTTGTACATCTTCTGTCCCCAAACGTCATGTTTCTGAGCCATGCGTCAGGACCGTTGGCACTGCATACACCATCTATGGCCGAAGAGTGATGTCGCGCCGACATCGCAGATACCTTAAATTGACAAAATCTAATAGAGTTTTGAGTATGTGCGATGACACTTCATTCAGTATGGAATCACCCAGCGTGATGCAACTGCTTAATACACGAGTTTTTCCAATTCACCTAACTCTTGCAATGATGAGGTTCAGCTCCAGACCTATCCAGATCTGCAGCAGAATTTTACGCTTTGGAGTTAAGAAATGTATCCCAAAAGTAACCACATAATTGATGACACGATCGAGATATGCCTGCAACTTACCTCAGTCTTTCGTCACAAAGGCAAAACCATCTGCATATTCTAAGTCGACGTCATATTTGAGGAACCAACGATGTTGCTATCCATATATGACGATAGGTCTATTTCGACATTCATTCTAGTTAAAGTTGAAGAGGAATAGCGAAAAACAACACTCCTTGAGGTTAATTCGAGTGAATGGTTCCGGGATTTTGTAAACAAGAAAAGGGAAATTAACTTATCCCAGGCATTCTTTAGCAAGAAGCAGCAAACAGAGAACTGCATAATCGACTGTACCAAACACTGGGTACTCCATCAAAGTGAACTGAATGTATTTTGATTCTGTGTTGAATAGTAGTTATTTCTTCTTTATCGTTGATCACAAAAACTTGTGTTAAGCACTTTCGTAAAGGATTATCCGATATTGCTAATCGAAATCGACTGACCTCAGCAGTGTACGAGCATGACCGTCCTGCCAACATCGCCAGCACCAGACGAGAAGATTGAGAAGTTGGGATTTTAACAATTAAACTGCTGATGATTCCTAACAAGGATGAAACAACTGTACAGTGCTTCCATGATTTTCAATGGCGAGTTGGACGTTGACACCACTGATGAATCATTTGGAAATCAAACACTTAGGTTTTTTTTTAATGTATATTAAGAGGGTTTTTCGCTTTATGATTAGATAACGTTAAAGAGAGTTTCTTAGGTGCATTTCGTGAAATTATCAACACTGACATCGATTTTAAACAATACCTCTGTTTCCCTAGCACAAGGGAACTTTGAACCCCTGAATGGCATTCATGATCGTCGGTCAGCTCGAACGCTTACTTCGAGTTACAAACTGGTTGCATTTACGATGACAACTATCTTTGAGGAAGCACAGGTACGTTGTAATGATACTATGGGGTGTTGCACGATATCACGTCGATAAAGCGCAAAACATCTGCCATGAAAAGAAGAATCATCGAATCTGACCATCGGATAATGGATGGAAAGTAGAGTAAAAAGCACTTCGGGCGATACAGATATACGTTCTCCGATGACATAAACCATTCAGAAGACCAGCTTAACCGTTCCAGTTATGGACATTTATTTGATTCGGAGTGTGTGTGATTTTTTTTCTCCAACCAAGGTCACTGCGCACATGTCGAAGCGTAAAGCAACCAATACTACGTCCCCATCCGATTTGACAACAGACAAGAACGGCATGTCTCTGAAATTTATTCCCACCTCGAACAAGCGAAATGAGAACAACAACGATATAAGCAAGATTGCCTTATTCCAAGAAGTAGACCAACGTACAAATGTTTGCGAAGTTTAAAACGGAGAGGATTATACTACTCAGACCTCTTAGTACTGCAGTCAGCCAGCTTCATCATGAAAAAACAGAACTAATAAACTATGGGATTAAAAGTTACGCTTGTGTGTTTATGAAATACCTTAAAACGCACGATGAACAGGCAGCCAAGCTCTGCAGGTCGTGTTCAAACACTGGTCGAATTTAGGCTGCCGGTATAAAAATCATCCATCGATGAGAGACGCTTAATGTGTCAGTAATCTGCGGCCGAACAAATCCATAAGAGTTGCCAAATCACGTGGTTCAGTTCCCTTCACGTTTTACAATCATTAAGCCTGGACTAACGTAAGATGGTTTTGACTACTACCCTACAACATCATCAACTCAAAAGCGAAAAATAGAATGGGAAATAGCGAAATGTAAGGTAATAAACCGAGCAATTATACACGGCAGGGAGGATTCCGAACCCAAGAACAATGCCTCTGGCACTGAACTGTATCCCCTGTTAGCTCCAAAAAATAAATTCGGGGAACTAATGGACGGTACACCAGCCAATCCACGGTTAAAATTCTCATACTTATTCCCAACGTTATCCATGACCACTTCTAATCACCGTCCAGCATCACCTCCCCCGAAGAACGCTATAAAGCAGGGTATGGTCATACGTAAAACATGTTCCAGCCCACTAATCTATGCACATCTAGTGTTTCTTAACTATTGAAATAGGACACTAACTTACGCCCAACTTCTGAATTAGTTACAAAATTCCTCCACCACATTCTACCAATACTGCAAAGACAAAGGTGTTCAAATATCGGGACCGTTCACTCGGACACGTTTCTGAGCTGTATACCAGGACGGCTATGTAAACTCGCCTGTTGATCCACAAGCGGATGTGACTTTGACGCCACGAATGCCTCAATTTAGTGACTGCCACTTGAGAGCGGAGACACTTAATTCGATACGCGACCATCGGGTAGAATGCAAATACCTAAGTAAGTAGAGCTATCCCAATTGTTCCCTTGCAAGGACAAGGTTGGGCTTCGAGCCAATCCAGTCTAGCAACATCATTTCACTTTTTGTCCGCGCAAAACATCGCACACATGGATACACTGGCAAACACATAAAATGTACCAGACTCAGAATCGAGGTGGTGCGACTGCCAGACCGTCTATATGTAGAACTCGTCCCACAAAAAACATTCGGAAAAACAAAAATATGCATCTTCCTGGTATTTCTAACAAATACGCAAGGAATCCGGAAACAAAGCACAACCGTTAGTGCCGACACTGAATGCGAGTACGCTAACGCGGTTCGGACATGTGTAAAACAAACGTGTGTCGACTTCTCCGGCATGCGCCCGAGGCAGATTATCGTTGGAAGATGGTTTAATGTGGATAGCCATGACGTAGCAAAGGGGATATCAAAACAATAATCAGTGAAATGTCCGGAGTACGAAGGATTAGACAACCACTTTGAAGTTCAACACATTCCCGAAGACGACCTCTGGATACCCCGAACGACTTTCCTAGATGCGGAAAACAGTGGGGTTCTTGCGTTCGTAGTGGAACCAGTTTGCTATAGTTCTTCTCATACGCAACTTTAAAAAAAATTTTCACTAAAGTTCATGATGACCACCAACGTCATCGTTCAGTATTAGACAACAGGCCAAGATTCACTGGTCGCAGTCTTTCTCATATTGTTAAGCGTTGCTATAGAAGGGATGGATAAATAAAAGTTGGACGGAGTGAAACTGCATGAGTGGAAGAAAAGAACGTCAATACAATGAATACATAACCTAACTGCACAAAGGAACACTTCGTGTGATATTCCAGATTGGAGAGAAAGTGACATCACGAGTGCTACTGTCCATGGCTGACTGTCATATCATTCAGGCCCTCCAGCCAACTAGCTGACAGATTTTTTGGATACCAACCACGAAGATGTTAGGTATTTAAAGAAAAGGTACTTATATTCACTGCATATTTTCTTATTCCACGCCGCCACATCATCTGTTGACCTCCACTTCTTGAGATGAAAGCAAAACAAAATGCTATAATACTGACAAGTACACCATAGGTAACAAGTGCCCACAACCAGCTGGATACGCTGTGATAGTATTCTATAAACCAACGCCAAAAACTATAAACCCTGTCTTCACATTGTTCACGCAGTAATTCTACTCGAGAGATACTATGCAAACATCGATAAACTGAAACCTACAAGGCGAAGCATATTCACCGAACAAACCCCATGCCTCGCAACGATACAACAAAACTCAACGTATGGCGGTGAACTACATAAGACCTTTCAGCAAAACGTTACGCCGGCGCAGCAGGTGCTTCAGTTCAGCGTACGCCGTTTGGTGAGTTGAGTCGAAGGTGCCTTGAAAGTCGAAAAAACAACGACTACCGAACGACGGCGTGCGTGTACGTGAAAGGTGAAAATCAGGACGGTGCAACATCGATCTTGGGGAAATCCGGTTTCCTGCACACAGACGTCACTTACTAGAACTTGAACCAGACGCCGCACCATTACCGAAGCTAAGACGTGAATCAAACGGACCCCATGATGAATGCTAAAGCTACTGTGGATTTCCTTTCCTGAAGACGAAGATCATCAATGAGTCACGCTGTGACAACCGAACACGCTGCTCCTTCCAAATGTGACTGAGCAAGCAGGAAAATGAATCCATCAGGGCACCTCAAGTCAGTTTGAAATAATTTGAGGGAAGCTCCCCGGAACCAGCCACGTTTCCGCAAAAGAGTATTCAATGAGACGTTTGAAAGATTCGCGGTTGCTGACACCCGAACAATCACATTAGCGTGCGGCCAGATAAATTGCTCCTTGAAGTGTTAAGCCCAATGGTTGAGTCTTTGTTCTTTGCAAGGAATAGACTTTCCATTTCTATCCCACATCATTCCATTAACCAAATTTTGTGGTTCATCGACGCCGCGTATGAGATTAAACAGTCCTGACTGCTTCCTAAAACAGCTGCTTCGTTTATTCGGTTATCTTAATCCACCAGTTCTCACGATGCCGTCCCATCTCTCATTCATTTCTTCGCAGCTAGGAAGCTCGTGCTTCTGCTCCAACAGGCTCAGCAACTGTTAAAAAATTCTGTCTTTGATGTACATCAGAACTTGAACGTGTTACCAGGTGCATCGCCCGTTTAGTTTGGTCCTAGTGCTCATCTGCCTTACTGTTCGTCGGAGTCCTTATCTCGCGTGGGAGCTTTTGTTCACATCTAGTGCGAGGACTTGGGTCAGACAAACCTTGTTTGCGGTTTACGTAGACGAAAACTGGGCTGCAGCGAAAATGACATCAAAACTAACGCAAGGTCAGACTCCTTATACACGATCCAGTGGGACCTACAGTTTTGAACAGAACTACGCCAGCGATTGAGTACTGCGATGACAAATCTGACTCAAACGACCTGTCGAGTTGGAGAGGAAATTTGTATGAGATAGCAATAGCCGATTGTCTGCGCAAACTGTGCATCAAATCACGAGTTAACACTACTATATTACAGCCTTTGCTCCTGCAAACGAAGGTGATGAACTAGCGAAAAAAGTCACTCACCTGCATGTCAGTGCTGACATCTGTTGGAGCATAAGCGGAAATGATAAACAAGCTGTGCTTGACGTGGTCTATCTCTGCTAAAATTATAACTGAAACCTATAGTCGTACGGCTCACAAACGACT
>LUCM01006502.1:0-22120 GCA_008360955.1 Fasciolopsis buskii
TTCAAGGCACTTGTGCAGGTTGGAGTAGAACTGGTCAGCGGCCGGTTGTACTTCTGTTGATAGAAATTATTGCGACAAACATGTCATCCCATTTGGCCTCGACATGCGCTTATGACGGGAGAGTATTTAGCCATCTGATGTAAAAATGGTAACAAAATCGGAGAAACGAACGGGTTGTCATACCTTGCGGCTGCTACGGCTGATTCGCATGTCTGGAACTTCCCATGTGATTGATGGTTTTGTGGATTCATCCACACTAACAGTCTCAACCGGTGGCGTTGGTAATGGCTGTGCTCGGCTAGGTCTATGGGACTCATCAGATAAATAGAGCCCGTCGTTAGGCCTGCATTTCATGGTGGCAGGTTTAATGCGATCGATAGGCACCGTGTTGTGTCGGCCGGCAGTGTCCAAAATGATCGTTTTAGGACCGCGTCTTACCACGCGAAGCGGGCCGGTATACGGTGACTGCAGTGGTGGTCGGACACCATCAAGATGCATGAAAACATGAGATGAAGTACCCAACGCGGTTGGAATGTAGCCCGAACATCGTTAGTCGCGCGGTGGATTGTCAAGAAGCGTTCACAGCTGTTGTGAGAGGTTTTGCATATTCATCTTAATTGAAGTGGGTAGGTCTCGATGGGGACACCAGCTCCCGGGGAGGCGGAGCGTGCAACCAAGCACAAGCTCGTTTGGTGTAGTGCGCATTTCTTCCTTAACAGAACTACGCAGGCTTAAGTGAGCTAACGGTAGTATTGCGCTCCAAAGCGGGTTGGCCCGGTTCGCAGAGCAGCTTTTAGCTGCCGGTGGAATCTTACCACTATGCCGTTGGCTGGTGGGTGGTAGGCGGTTGTTCTAATACGCTTACACCCAAGTGTTTCAATAGTGTTTGAAAACGCTCCGTCGAAATTTGAGCCACCGTCGGTGGTCGCTACAGCGAGGTAAACAAATATGCTTACCAAACCGGACAAGAAGGCCTTCACGGCCTCTTCTGACGTATGGCGGGGATTTGGTATGACCTGAGGCCAGCAAGTAAACCGGCCTACACAGGTGAGTATATAGACAGCCGTTAGACGGCGGGAGAGGGCCTACGCGATCAACGTGTTCTCGGTGAATACGTGTCTCTGGTTCGGGGGAAGTAGCCAACGGAGCTCTGGTATGCTGATGAGCTTTCGCTCTCTGGCATTAGAGGCGGTCGAGGAATCACTGGCGCATATCATATTTGACGCTGACCCATACAAAACGCTCGGTCACTAGCCTCGCCGAAACAGTCACTTCTGGGTGTGAGAGGTTTTGTAACACTAGAAATGTCGTATAGCGGTGAGCTGCTGGAACCACCGGCCTTGGACGACCTTGCGATACGTCGCAAAGAATTGTATTCTGCGAAGCCGTAATTGGTACGACCGCTATGGTAATGGACTGTCTGGTCAAAGAGTGTCGATTCGGTATCCGTTGTATGGCCTGTGCCATCACGTTGAGTTTGATGTTCGATGTTGGAGGCAAACAAAGCTGGTGTATTCAAGGAATTGCATCAGCGGCCGGGTTATCTGCCCCACAGACATGCCGAATGTCCACGGGGAACTGCGAAACAAAGTCTAAGTCGTGGCTCTTGCGTGGCGAGTACCGGTCAGGGGCTGAACGAAACGCACACACCAGCGGTTTGTAATCTGTGAGCAAATTGAATAAGCGACCTTCTAATGCATGCCTGAAGTATTGAACAGCTAGGTGGACGGCGAGCAACTCCCTGCCGAACGTGCTATATCTAAACTCTGCCTGCTGCAGCCTCTTGGAAAAGAATGCTTAGGCTTCAAAGAACCTTCGGTGTTCTGCTGAACTACAGCTCCGACTGCAGTGTTTGAGGCGTCCGTTATCAGAGACGTTTTTTGCCGGGTCGGGCTGTGCAGGTGGTGCTATTTTGGTGATAGTATCCTTCACGGAAATGAAAGCGTGTTTCGCAGCCTCGGGGAATGCGAACTTGCGCTTAAATCCGCGTAGCAGATCTGTAAAAGGGATAATTGCTTCTGCGCAACCAGGAATGAAATGCCGGTAGAAGTTAAGCAGACCGACAAATTGCCGTAACTGATGATACAAATGAGGCTCTGGGTAGTCCTGAATAGCGGTGACCTTATCTGGCAGGGAAGCTATACCCGAGGAAGAAACGATGCGCCCTGTGAATGTGACGCTGAGTTTTCCAAGCTCACATTTTGAAGTGTTTATCTTTACGCCGTGTTTGTTGAGGCAGTCGAACAGAGCACGTAGGTGAGCGGAGTGTTGCTCCTCGAGTTGCCAGCCACTAAGATATCGTCTAGGTACAGATAAATGCTCTCTAACCCGCGCGTGACAATACGCATAAACCTTTGGAAAGTTTGTGCCGCATTGCTGCGTCCGAAGGGCGTCCTCGCCAACTCAAACAGTCCGAAAGGTGTGGTCACCGCCGTTTTTGGTATGTCTTTCTCCTCTACGGGGATCTGATTCTATGCCGAAACTAAGTCCATGCGGCTGAGGATCTTGCAACCGGACAGCAACGAAGTGAAGTCCTATATGTGGAGGATCGGGTATCCATTGGGAAAGGTGACACTGTTCAGTGCCCTGTAGTCTTCAAATGGTCGCCAGTCGCCACTGGGCTTAGGGACCACGTGAAGCGGCGAGGCCCAAGGACTACTGGAAAGTCGAATGATGCCTGGTTACAACATGTGGTCGAATTCCGCCTTGGTCGGGCGGAGCTTCTCAGAAGCTAGGTGACGAGGCCTACTAAATGTTGTGGTATATGTGGACTCTATATGATGAGTTACCTTAGTATTCACGGCGGGAAGTGGACTGGCGTGTCGCGGTATGTCCGGGTAGAAGCAAATTAGCCCGTTGTGTGGCTGTTGGGATGGCGGCCTAGAGTGCTGGGGCGTAATTTAGTTGACAACGAAGTACGAGCCGGTCACGGTCAGTGACGTTTTACGATCTACAATTTTCCTGTGCTGAGCGTCGATTAGAGGGCCGAAATGCTATAGGATATCTATGCCAATAATGGGTTATGGGACGTCGGAAACAATGAACACCCAACGAGGTTTACGATTCAGACCTAGATTGATGCTGAGGGAACGATGTCCGTACGTGTGCACATCGATGCCATTCGAAGCCCGTACCGTCTCTGCCTGCGCAGCGATTAAATTTCTCGAGTCCCGGGAGACTACGCTAACCTCGGCACCCGTATCCATCAGGAATAGCCTGTTAGTCGTCAAATCCTTGACGTTAAGTAGGTGACAATTAGTAGCTAGCCGGGTGTCGTGTGCCGCGACCACGAACCGGTAACCTAGTTTCCCTGTCTCTTGCCCAGATATGTACAACCTGGGTCACACCATTTTGCTAAGCTTCCAAAGCGGTTATGATACTTACAGTAACCTCCCGCGTATGACAGGAAGGGTCGCTTGAGGGACGGGCTACCACGCCTGCCGCGACGAGGGCTGAACCGATCTCGTCGCCGGTCTCTATCGACTGTCAGCCGCTGTGGCGATGCGTCGATCCTCGCCAGAAGATGGAGATGCGGCTTCGGGAGATGAAAAGGTATTCATTGTTGAGACATCCGGGCTATAGCGCGACATAATGTCACCAGCGATTTCGGCTGTTTCTCTTGGTGAATATTTGCAGGCAGTACTAAGCAGCGGAGGTAAACGTGGTGGGAGCCGTTGGAGTCACGGCTCCCTTGTCATCGGGTCGTCGCCGAACGTTGCGCCCCTAAGACGCCGCATTTCCCGCAAAAGTTCAGAGGGCCTTTATTTTCCAGCTCCATCCCACGGATTGGTTGTCGGATGCGTTGGTCTTCCGTTGGGGCAGTGCGTGTCATATTCGCCTTGTTCAATGCGTCGTAGCTGCAGGAATATAATAGGATGTCCCTGATCCGTAGGATTGCATCTGTAGTAAGATGGCCAGCCACCCATCTAAATCGGCTGGCATCGCTGTTTATACTGCATTTCCCAAACTTCAATTCAGCTATGTTTAGCCAGAGTTACGGATTAGGCGGCATGACTTGCGGTATGTGGATAATTATCTAACGTGCTGTTGGGTCTGGTGACGGTCTTTGCTCTGTGGACGTGACACCGCATATTTAAAATTCGAGAACAACTTGTGACGGAAAATTTCAGTAGAAAATCGCAGCCGGTAAGCGTAAACACGTAAGAGCAACTTGCAAATACGGTAAAAAAAATTGGCGGTGATATTTGACTTTAAAATAGCGAACTGGACGTTAGCGCAAAGAAACACAAAATCACGTGATTATTCGGGCAACTCGGGGCCACTGTACTCCAGAACGGATTGCCCTAACGCGAATCTCGTATTGCGGTTGATTGCCCTTAACCTTTGTCAACAGTTATGCGTCAGTCTTAATCGGCTCGGTACGATTGCAATGCAGGAAACCCTGACACTTGACCGGTACAAGGAAAAGACTGTCGGAAGTGTCTGTAGATCGAGTATATTTTGGCGGGAGCGTGCGAGCAAAGCATGCCAGTGAAGCGTGCGTGAGTAAGGCGCAAATGGCGGCCGCGTTTGGCGATCAACGTTTGATTAAACAAGCTATCCGGATTAACACATCCAAGTTCCGCTACAAACCAAGGGCCTTCGACTCAGTGTGTTTCTTCCCGGGTGCGCTTCTTGGTTCGCTCTGGTTGAAATGCGCTACTGACGATTCTTAACTAGGATGAAATAAATGCAAAATGCTCCTCGTGCTTTTCATCTGCCATTTATTCCTTCACTTCCTTTGGTTGAATTATCAATCTCCATCTATCCCGCCACATTTACTTTCCATCCCTGCGTGTTTACCTGCTATTCAATACAATATTTTCTTCTGCCCCCCTCTCATCCACGATAGTGTTCGGTGACAATCACACGCGTTGTTTCCTTTGTTCATTATCTCTTTCGTGGCTGCTTATTAATTCACCTTTGAAATTTGGCGAAGTTATTGAGGCTACTACGAGCTCCATTTTAGGATGCCTTTCGACTGGCACATTTTATTGCTCCGTCTAAGCTAGGGAGAGAGGTTCGATTACGCATAGTATCGGTAGAACCGGAAGTGTTTGCAAAAGTATCACCAAATTCGAGAGGACCGCAAATGGTAAACGAATATGCTAGTTCCAATCGCAGTTTTGCTTGTCCACCGAGACAACCTTTGGCGTTTCGCTCTACCCGAATCAAACCCGACATCACAGGGGAATCGAACCACCAGCACAGAATGATTATTGCTACGCGGTGAACTGAAACAAGCTTTAACGGATGGTCAACAGTCGAACTGCTGACAAGGTGATTTTAAAAAGGAAAGATTATAATACCAGAAAATAGGAGGCCGTCATATTGGGATGTAGTTCAAGAATATACTTTCTTTTCCTTGCATTTGTTTCTAGGATCTACTGAGGCCACCGCACCAAACCAAGGTTGGGCGTGAAAACAACTAATTGGAAAACCGCTCCAGTGTCTTTTTCGCGCCTCAGGTTGACGGCTGATCAGCTAAAGCAACGTTGGGCACGCGTGTATACATAAAAACTCCCTAATTTAACTTTGAGAAACTAGTCCGAGAATGCAGGTTGTTGCCTCAGTCTCCTGTTCCAATACCTGGGGTTAGCAGACCGTAGAGCTGAGTTCTTTTAGTTATGAAGAAGTCGTTGTCTAGACGCAACTGTGGGTTTGTGTTATAAACGACTAAATCATTTCCAAGATCGGAACGGTACGTTTTAGAATGACACCATTAGATATCGCCTTACCCAGATTCCTGTTAGGATGAAATTCATTTTGGTCTTTGGCACAATATTTGTTCTGGTATATATTGGTAAGTATGATGAAACCTGTACCTTTGTATTGGGTGTGCCTTGTCTAAATTCTTGCAAAACGATGATAGTGTATGTTTATATTTTTGCTGAGCTCTCAGTCAGCAAGGGGAGACTGAAAGATACACTGACCTCAAGAGGCTTACTCGCGTATCAGCTAGATTATTAGCTCTACTGTGGTGTGGGTATTACACTGGGTTGCTTTCTCAAAGTTAAATCCGCCACGGCACTGCACTGTCAATTTCACCCGTTCAGGTGCATGCATGTTTATCATAATAGACCCATGCATGTTATTTATCATGGTGAATTTCATAGGAGTAAGCTACTTTTTGTTTCAGTATGCTACCTGACGTTGTTTTATCACTCGTTGCAGCTTATTGGGCCACGGAGCCCCTTGGATTATCTGTTGCCAGCTAATTCTGTCTGTTGTGTGGAGCGTACTATTGAGCAAAAAAATCCGAAAAGATGGTTGTGCGTTGGGGAAGGTTAATATTTCGCTGTCTTGACTGGCTTTGATTCAATTTGATCTTTTATAACGGAAGCCAATTTGGCCTGTTATATCCCGGGACCGGATACTGAAAGGGGGAAAACAATTCGTGCTAAAGTTAAAAATCAATTGCAAATAATTTTTATTATTTAGAATGGTATCTGCTAGTTAATAATTTCATTAAAATTATCCAGTGCTCATGGTGGGAGCAATCTGCTACCATATTCGTAGTGGAGGTTTTCGAATTTCCACCATTCATCACCTTACTTTGCGGTTTGATCCATACAATAAAGACCGGAACGATTATATTTCACATTAAGATATTGGAAGAAGACACCGAGGAAAATGGAGTATAATTTCGAGCACCGAACGACTACATTAAATTTCTGTATCTATTTGAAGTTTTGTTTGGGGTTATTAAATTAGAATTATTTATTAATTACATTCATAGGACTTACGTTTCAACAGCTTTCATAAGCGTGTCTTGCCAATCACAATGCGTCATCCCTGTCATCATTATCTACAAAACTGATTTCTACAAGGCCAAGTTCACTAAAGAACAGTGCCGATATTCGTGGTGTTCCCCAACCTCCATTCGTCTGTGTAAAACGTTCGTTTTAACTTTCACTGATCAAACTTGCCTTACTATCGGTCGTAGTCCGTGTAAACGTCCATTTGGAAATATTCTGTGTTGTCATTGGTGAACGTGGTGTACACCTTACCAGTCCCCTTGCCAATAATCAGCGGCATTTCTGACCAAGTCTTACTCGGCAAGTCAGTTCGTGCGATGCAAATTAGTGCATACAGGGAAGAAAGCTTGAATGTCAGCTGCTCTGTGCAGGTGCGTTGTTGAATGGCTACCAGTCAACATTCCTAACAACTAATCGGTATAGCCGTGAAAAACATTGTAACGATGTGTGCACCTTTATAGGCTGCTCACAGAGGAATGTACCATGTTAGCACGGTTGGGGCCTGCACGGTACGCGACTCAAACAAAGTAGACCAAAACCCCGGACACGTCGCAAGTACATTCAGGCGATCAATACAGTCGAAGTTCCATAAGTATCAGCTACCGTTCTCAGCAGGAATATATTGTAAACGACATTTGTCACTACAAACAAGCAGAGTGGAGAGTCAGCTTCATGGGTTGCTGAGCAGGCTTTAGGAAAATGCCACTACGCTTACCATGCTTCCCGATTGCGAACGTTGTCAAGGCAACTGCTACCTTACCTCACGAGGGATTAAATCGTCACGTAGGTTTTAGCCAAGAGATATCTTAGAGAAATTATTTGCTTTTGACATGAAGACGGCCGCCAGTTCCGGTCCCATGAAGTCGACTTTCCGTTTGGCTGAATTCTGCGAATCGGAACCACCTCAAAGGCAAGCACAGGTAACGTGGAATAAATTGAAGATCCTGAAGGTAAAAATCACTTTCGAAAAAGTTGCTTTCACCATCTGGTTCACGCTTTGTCTTATTTAAGCTGCTATTGACAACTTTCTGGAGCAAGGACGCTGGTTGTTGGATGAATCGGTTTCTATGAGCGAATTGGTTTCAGCTGAACTGGCGGTAGCTGCACACTTAAGTTGGACGAAATTGGTGGACGAAAAGTGAAAATCGTTGATCCATTCGCCTTTTTTTTCACTAGTTGATAATGGTGAAGGAAGATGGAAAGCGTTTTCTTTCAAGCTTTGCACAATTAGTGCTGGTACTAAAGAGTGGTATTGAAGTTAGCAACGCAGGTCCACAGCATATTAGTTCGGTCGCACGTGCTGAAGGGTGGACGCGTTCAGTTTCTTTGAAACCTGTCTCCAGATGACAGGAGAAATCTAAAGCTGGCCTTGTAAGAAATTCGTGGACTCCGGCTGAGCTGGAAACCTGTATTTTTGGGGGACCTCACTCTAACTGCATAGCAAAGGAGGCAAACGGGCAAAGGCCAACGCTCTTTTGTACGGTGTTCGTAGTATTACCGAAGAGAGAGGTGAGTAGGAAGCGCTAAAGGCAACGAAAATGTCCGTCGCCGTGTATTTAACCGAGAAGTGGCTCTCCGAGAAAATTCGAGACACGAAGCTAAATCCAGGTGAATATGCATTATTTCACACAATCGCAAACAGCCAGGATGCAGAGGACAAGTAACGCTGCATCTCAGTAGGGTTCCTACACATTTACTTAATATGTAACTGATAATGATGATTCCGGTGATATCTTATGGGTGCAGGTAAAGCTTTCCTGTAGTGGGTGTGTCCCGTCTGGGATAGTCTGCCGCTTGCCTGGCATTGTTCCAGCAGGTCTCCTAAACCTCATGGCTTGTGGGCGACCAATGAACACTGTTTCTTGCTAGGAGACGTTTACGCTGCAGACTTTGACTAGGGATCCTGATGTGTTTCGACGGTTGTGGATAGGTTTTCCTGCGAGGTGTTGGAGACCATGCGTGGGCTTGCACCACACCAGCAAGTGTGCTTACCTCTGAGAATCCAGATAAAACAGACCTTTATTCTAGATCTACTATTTTTGCCGCGAGCCTCTGACGTGTCCAAAATGGTCATTGTGGGACCAGTGGGCATCAGTGACTATGTTACTTCGTCAATAAATTGTATTCGCGATCCTGCAGTTCCAGCGGAAACACGGAGTGAGTTTGTGAGAAGATGCAAGCATTAGCTGCTAACATCTGGTGAATTGTAGATAGTGAAAACGTAAACTATATCCGGGCTACTTTCAGGGAGAAAAATACTGGGCTAGTAAACTCTACTGCACATCTACAGATGTTGCGGTACCATAGGTGCTGTCCTCCGTGGTTTAGCAAAGAGTTAAGGTAACAAATTGTGGGACAGAAATCGTGCATGTTGACACCATCACTCAACGGGAGAGAGATAAAGAAGGTTTGGACAAATCGGAAACTTTCGTAACACATTCAAATCTACAGAAGAATGAACATCTGGGGATCGTTAGCTGGTGCTCAGATTTGTCCCAAAACGTCTCTACACAAACATAAGGAAAGAGACGAGGTTTTGTTTGGTAGAAATAATTCCCTGGTAAATTTTGTTCCCGAAGAAGATGTAGTTTTGACAAGACACTGCATCAGTTTCCGCCTAAAAGCCTCTGCATTAAATGATCTTACTGAAAAATTATAAAAAAGTAAATGAATGTATTTATATATAGGTACATAAAGTATACACCGGATTGAATACAACATTGCGATAAAGCAAATACAACTTCGTGGAAAGGGGAAAAACAAAGGGCAAAAATAATAAACCATAGAAACCAATTTGTTTATTTTCAACATATCGATTTTTTGATTTTTTGATTGCTTTGAGCTATTATTAATGGGAATGGATTCTACAGAGGCCACACAGCGTTCGCGCCACTGAATTCGGTTTTCTTAGCATACTAAACCAACAACAGTCCTCGTCTCATGAACCCCAACCATAAGAACGGGATGCACCAACCGAGACCAAAGCCGAAGCTAACTTCTTCATGCCTCTACGTCAAGCCATAACCCGACCGCCGTATCGTTTCTTCTGGACATGCCCAGCACGTGCAAAGAGCGCAAAACGGTAGACGCAATAGGTGTCCAAGCTACCAAAGTTAAGTAGAACGACTAGCTTAAACAGGCGACTACTGTCCACACCCAACACGCGATGACGCACCTCATCTCAGTGTTCTCACCAGACTCGAGCAATGCTTCAGAGACATCGATGTTGGAACACCGAAAATCTCCGGGCATCCTCAACGCGGATAGTCCAAGTCCTGCAACCACAAAGCAAAACACTACAAGCTGTGGCATTGTACATCCTACCCTTGGGGGAAAGCCGTATATCATCGCGGCGCTACAAGTGCCAAAGAATCGCAAAAACTGCTCTTGACCTCGCACTTCACGATGTGACCTCCTCTCTCAATACCTCCGCCAGGTTTGACTAGGGTCCCGAGGTTCTTGAAGCAATTGACAAATTCCAACCAATCACCACAAAGGAAAAACACAGGTACAGAATCCTGACAGTCTTGAAGAAGTACCTTGCATTTCGAAGGCGCAAAGCACACACTGTACCCAGAGATCTCAGTCCTCAAGCGGCCCAACGCGCGTTGGAATGGCTGTGCATTGTCACTGTGCAAGGCGATATTATCCGCGTACTTAAAGTCAAAACTCTCTTCCCTTATAGGAGTTTAACTACACCGTCTGAAAGACCAGAAAAAGGGTTTTGTAGAATTTCTTTTATGACGGTTGAAAAGGAATGGAGATATAGAGCATTCCTGCCTTACTCCACTGGAGACGACGAAGGATGGCGAAAGCTAGCCATGAGCCCTAACCATAACCGATTTCGGCGGATATAACTCTTCGAGGACTGAGACACACTTCTCTTGAACTGCATTTCTCAAAAAACAATGCCATAGTGCACAGCCAAAGGCTGCAGGAGTGTCTAGGAATACGGTTACTGTCGGTCTTCGGAAATTAAAGCGGTGTTTTGGCACTGGCGCGAAACCTAGAAGGTTCTTCACAAATTGTGTTACCGCATTGTCTTATCCAAGCCTTTTAATTATGTTATAATATATATATATATATTCTCTTTTGTGATTATCTAAGGTGCATTTCTATTCACAAATCTGTTTGATCTAAGGATTCGCTCCTTCTACACAGTTAATTATTCCGGAAGTGCCTCATTGCTGACTACTGTAAAACCTCAATAGATTGTGTATACGTCAGCCACTGATGATCACCGGGATGATGTAGTCCACACTCTTGTTAGTTTTTTCGTTCGAATGACTGAAATATGGTTATATTCCTCGATGAAATTTGCATAGAAGTTTGCATTGTTTAACCTAACCAGTATCGGACCATTCGTACATAAAATTTCTAATTCTCTTCTATCAGCTCGCAATATTGAAACACTTACAGTGTTTTAAACAATTACTTAAGGGTTTCAGGTCTTTTTTATCCATAAAATATGATGTCTAAAAATGACAATAAATCATCAGTGTAGGCTAGAATCAATAATAAGTACTGAATAAGGGCAACCCTTGATGTGGGATTCTAGCTCGTCGTCAACTGCCTGACGCTCACCAAAACGTTATCTTGAAAAATCAGCAAAATTAACCCAATACTGTACTTTTGGAGCCAGAAGGTCTAAGGATTTTCCATGGACAATTATCTGGGACCTTAATCTGATGTCTTCCTAGAGTGCATAGGAAAAAACTTATCACGGCCACTGATCACTTTCTCCCAAGCGAGAGCAATTTCAAGGTGGATTTCCCATATGGGCGGAATCATTGTTTGGGCGGGAAATAAACACCTAGGTCCCCAGGTCTCGCTTAATTTGGTCTATTACCTGTCATTGAATTTCGTTTTCCGAAATCCTAGAAAAACTCACCTGGCGGCAGCTGACAGGCTTTATTTGCAAGCATCATTTGTGAATTAAGAGTAATAAAGTTTCCTGGCCCGATTAGACGATGCCCCTTTTGCAGCGAGCAGTCAGTCAAATAAGCCTCAGCTGCCACAAGTTTAATTTATATTAACCTTTCGTTTTCTTCATTTCAGTCCGTTAAGTGTTGACACTGTAGATTCTATAGATAACACTTTTATCCGCCGAATGCGTTTACGGCCAGCTGGTATTTCAACACACCGAAATTTTAATCAGTTTAATGAAATTCCAAACGGTCACTTTTATCATCTAGAGCGTCTAGAGATCACACTGCATATCAACCACCTCGGATCACCGAATTTTTACAATGGATTGGAGGAGTGTTGTAGTTAAAATCATACTTGTGATTATTGTAAGCTGCGATATAAAAACTGTTTGCAAAAACGAATATTTTCGAGCGGTTATCATTAAATTCATCTATTATAAGACCGATAAAGAGAACTATGGGTTAAGTACTTGGAATTAGAAGTGATTGGTTGTTCGGACAGCCATGTCACGTACATGTAGAGTGCAGAATTAAAAATGTAATTGTCAGAACCTGACAGTCGGTGATCACAGTTGGCGTTTGGCAATGGGTCATTTGTTCAAACTCGAAACAATTGATGCGTTGAACATAAGGTACTCATGATGACTCCTAACATGAAAGGTGTATGGTGCTCAGTCATTTCTATTAGCTGAAAAAGCCTTTTCACTAACTGATAGGTCAGTGAAATAAACGTTGTAGTAGAATGGAATTAATAAATTTGATGGTTCTTGAAGGTGTTTTGGGGTATCGAGAAAGCCAAATGCTGTACGGAATTTGAAACTAGACGTCAATGTCACTAGGGGCTACCAGGGCAGTGAGTGACGATAAAGTTTAGTCGCTAACCTGTCGCCGATTCTGTTCCAAGTCTAGAAGTCAGCTTTTCTGTGGACAACATTTGAAGGATTTTTTCATTCTATTCCATTAATTGTGCTTATCGATGTAAATGATTCATCGCTTGCATGCACATTGATATCGGTTATTTTGTTATCCACTGGGAACATTTTGACGCTTCTCGCAAGTGTTTATGATATCCGCGTTTTCGCTGGATTAATTCACTTTAATTCAACACCATCCATGCGAAACTGTTGTTCACTACCGCCCACGCGAGCTCAAAATTAATGTATGAGATGGACAGCGCTTTAGTTTGACATGCATATTATATATGTGTAATTGAAATCTATAAGGAATTCGCTGCTTTTTTGTGCCTGATTACGCACCAGGAGAAACTGGATGGTGAATACGGTATCTAGGACTAAACGAATTCGCAATTTTATTTGGATCACCAATGAAGTCTCGAGTTTGATTACCGAACTCAATTTCGGTCACGTTTTTCTCATTTCTGCAGTTAACGCACGATGCGTCTTCCCCTTCTTTGCAAATGGAAAGCGATTCACATCTTGCTCCCTGGACGGATTTTGTTCCAAAACACGTATCTTCACTGGACAAATGTTTTTATGCCGTATTCATGGTGAGTGCAACATAACTGTGGTAGTCAAGCTGTGCTTGTTGGATTTGCATACATTAAAACATTACATGCAATTTCGCAAAATGCTATTTTTGAGAATTATCAAATTCACGCAGCATCCAAGCTTAGTTTATCAGTGAAAACCTTGGGAGCCTTGTACAACTGTTTTCTTCTTGGCAGAAAAAGTCGTCGTTGGGTTTTTACTGCATCAAAATTAGGACACGAATCCAGAAGAAATAGGTGTGAACCGCGTCTAGTTGTTAAGCCGACAGAACGGCCTAACATAGGCCTATTAAACATCAGAAGCAAAGGAATAAGTTCACTGGGGTTTGCAGGCCACAGACGTTTGGGTACAAGAAGATGGACATCTAAGTGATTAAGGGATTCTCAGTAAGAATCGAAAACACTGAAAACAACCTTCAATTCCTCCCTTTTGATGGCAACCTACGGGTGGAGAGTGCCTGTAAGGTTCTCTTCCTGTAGTAATGAACATGGATTTGTTTAGTATGGTCGCTAATAACGTAGAGTCAAAAGATCAACTAGTTAAAATTGGCTAGTTGGAGGTACGCTGATACTGAATGAAGGGTTTTAGTGAGTAGGTGACTAACAGTTGGAAATCCGTTCATCTTTGAGTAGGAAGTCTAAATTTTGGATTTCATATTTTCCAATATTGTTTCGACAAGATAACGCACGACAAAGACTGTAAAGTGCAAGACCCCACAAAAGTTCACAACTGTGAGGCTATGCTGATTTTTTTAAATGTCCGTATGATTTAATGATCAGCTTTTCAGTATTTTTGAAATGATCAACAAGCACAAGGTCGACACGTACCTAGAGGTGATCAACAAATGCCCCACTTCTCTACCTGCCTGTAACAAACGGGAAATCTCTGGTTGATCATTAGTTTTCAGTTTGGTACAGCTAACCAGTAGAATGACATGCTGCTTACATTCACTCAAATCCGAGCCGGGTGAATCAATAATAGCAGTTATATTTGCTACCCTTAAAAATTGGACTACTGTTTAATATACCATGATTCACTGTAGTTTTGTACGTTCTTATTACGCTTCATTAAATCAACTGTTCGCTATTAGGAAGATTTGCGATTTGATATGGAAGTGATTAGTTATGAATGCTGGAAACCATTAAATTAGAAAACCTGTAAACAAAAATTAAGGAATGAAATTGTCAAAAGTAAATCTTGTGAATGAACATGTAATCGAGAAGGTCTAAAACATGTGCACAAATTTAGTCGTTGGAAATTCTCAAGCTCAGGATCGAATGTGACGACGTAAACTAGACTGATGTAGCATTCGTGATCTGGACGTTAGATACACCGATCACAGGGTCTTGAAAAGCTAGGAAGATATTACGTACGTAGACATGACACCGTAAAAATTGGAGTCGAGGGATGGAAGTATGACACCAATAACATAGTTGTTAGTTCCATCGAGTTAGGAAGGTTGTTGATTTTAGGATACACATAAAGACCTCCGATAATTTTGTCAAATTTCTCGTGGACTTGTGTACATAACTACAAATGTGTTAGTTTCTTCTGCAAAAAGTAAATAATCACATGTACAGATTTAGTCACTGGATGAGTTTCACAGCTCCATTTCCTTCAGCGGCTAGTAAACCTAATGGGTGATTAAATAAAATTCTATGCAGTCAGCTTCGTTTTGACAGATTTTGACAGCTGTTTTTCTAATCCAAAGTCAAAAGTCAGTGGACATGACGGTGGCCGAACTCTGGCATGGTTGCCTTTGCTCCACCATCCGAGAAGTGAGATCACTCCACATGGGCCTGTATATCCCTGACCACGTTTTTTGGGTTCGAAACAAAGTAACAAGATTCATCTTGATTTTTGAAATTCTCATTGCAAATGGCAGAGTAGGAAAAATACAAAAAACCTTCGCACTGTGCACTATGTCCGGCCGGTGATCTTTCCTAGCTAGCCACCGATTCATTATCTTGTTTTCATGCAGACGATGCGGAGCTAGTCTCAAAGGCTGTGCAAATGCATCAGCCTGTTTCGATCGTTTTCTGTGATATGAAAACCAAAGTGCGAAGAGAGAACTTGGACAAACACCTTATTCGAATCAAACACCAGCCGGGTGTGAGACTTCTTCGTCCAGGAGTATTCGAAGTGAGTATATTGATTCAACGATGGAAAAGCTTGTGTTTATTGTTCTCTCCTAAACTGGTAATAAAAATCAAGGTACGAAGCTCACAGATAAGCGTAGAATATTTGCAGACACATGAAGCAATCGACTGTGCAAATTAGATACCTCCATGTTTAGCCCATTCAATTGTTCGACAAATATCAGTCTTAGCAGACCTTTCGGCTCTGACCCTGGATACGAAAAAGCATAGAGCGCCGGGATGCGCAGTAAGCAAAGAAGGACTGCGATGTGTGCAGATGGCACAACTCCACTAAGTTTGCGATCAATTTCTAAAAATTTATGTTCATGATGTGAACGGATAAAAAAATAACTACCTACAGAGACTTCGATTCATCTACGTTTGATAACAAGTCCTAATCTGGACTGAAAAGTCGCAATAAACGTCACAACCCAGTGTACGCCTTCAGATTTTTTCTTTCCCATGCATATATATGTATATATATATATATAACCTAAGTGTTATCGCGACTTAGTATTCCACTTTCTAATTTGTTTCGAGATTATATCACTAGTTTGGCGAAAGGCATTCAGGCATTCATTTCATATAAGCGTACGACAGTGTAAATGAGCCTGTGTGAAAACCACCTCGTCTCAGAATGATGAGCGAATGGTTTCAGTGCGTCAGAAATTTGGTTGCTCCAAATAATTCTGATGTAGATTTCTAGTACGTTGAAACACGGTTATACACAGAAGAATCCAGAAATTGACAAGGGACAATCTATCAATCCCAGGCGGATTACAATGTAACGTTTGACCGAAAGGACCTGTAGTATTGGTTGATGGGAAGTTATCGGTGAAATGACTAATGTGCTGAAGAAAGCGAGGCGACGTTCCTTTCCAGAACGTTTACAGTGGTAGAGCTATTTGGTGGTTGATGGGAACCAAGCAGAGATTCGCCTTTGATTCAAACGATATCTGCATCCCTTACCTAGATTGTATTTCAAAATCTTAGTGTGAAATAAAGTTAACGTGAGCATCCTTTTAGACTACGTATTATTTGCTAGAAATTCGCACCGTTTTGAAAAGGTATTAGTCATGAAGTCAATTTTCCCGATGATTAGCTGGGTGATGCGTGCTCTTAGCTTTCTCTTAGCGAATTCCACATCATCTTCACGTGAAATCCTTGCTAACGAATTGAAATGAGCGTGTAGCCGAACGTCATAGGATTAGCTCACAGGACGGACTAACTGTATGATAACTCCCGAACTCGTGCTCAGCCGGTAAACGGATGCAGACTAGCAGAGATAATGCATGAGAAATAATTTGATTTTTGCTTGATCAACGCCCCCATCAAGCTGCAATTAACATTATCGAACTTGGTCTGTTATACTTCCCAAATGAGTGTTTATCGAGAATATCAAATTGTCAATGCTGACTTACAAGAAACTGCAGAACACTCCTGCTGACATTTAGTTTAAGCAAATTCCAGTGGCATCACTCCCCAGAACATGAGGCCCAGAAACCATAAATGTTGCGTGTCTTGGGAAGTGACCGGCGTAACTGTATTGAGCAGTGCTAAAGCATTGCGTCACTACCTACTCCGTACAGTGTTCATGAATGAAATGTATGTGCGGCCGAATTATTCTCAAAGATGAAATAATCGTCTTCTGAAATAAGATCAAACTAGGCCTTTGTGTAGTTTGGCTGCAAACCGACCCCATTCAGCCTTTAGTATTTTTCATTTCTGGTCAACTAAGCTCAAAGACTATAATAAATATTACGAAAATCTCTCATCTGGATCCTTGTGACCATCTGGGATTGTGTTCAGCTAGCGAAGACTGCTTCAAATTGTAGCATATTTGCAAATACCCAAGTCATTAATGTATATATGTGAATTCCGCATATCCAAACAATAAACAGGACAGTCACTTGGTACACTATCACTACTAGACTGACTTAAGAAAATATCGCGCTGTCTGGAAAATTATCAATAGATTTTAATGCGGACCGATATCAAAATTGCATTCTACTCACTTATCTTCCTTGATAACAATTCCGAATGTGATGTGCCACGTGCGATATAAAGAATCTGTCATCAAGTTAAACTGAAAGTTTGCGCGATTCACTCCATAATTTTTCAATTCATTGTGATGCTTTCCGAAGTTGTCGCCATAGTCAAGTTGGTTTTTTACAATGGAAAAGCCGATAGATGTACACACTTAAATCAGTTGCACGTTCGTCAAATTCCTCGAAAAAAAGATAAAAATGCGTTTACTAAAAACCCAAACTTTTTCGAGGTATCTGCGAATCTTCACACTACTCTGACTTTTATTTCTCACAACTTGAACGAAAGGCTTAACTTCATGCAATGGATGAACTTGTGTGTTATGTAGGAATCGTTCAGAAACACAAATCAAACTGTTGTTTTCATTGCAACCATCCACTGGTTGGTTATCAAAAATCTGTTACATTGGTTCCATTCCCCCATAGATTTTTACACCTCCGAAAAAAAACCCATTCATCGTGGTCTGTTTTCAACTTAACAATCCGAAAAATGCTGCCGGAATAACGGTCACAAGAGGTCAGTTCGTCTGTAAGAACGTGAGTTGATAAACTGGGTGGCAGTAAGAAAATTTTTGTTGACATATAGAAGTAGGTTTTGCAATACCAGGACATTATAGGTTAGGTCGATGGTGACCTGACATTTTGGTTACTTCGGTTAACGTTACTGGGACTAGTTTGTTGATTTAGTTGCATATTTCTGTGTCAAATATGGTAGACGGCAATTCGATATTGCCCTGCTCGTTACCACATTTGACCTATTGAGACCTTATGTGGTTCTGTGCTAGTCTAAATTTTAAGGGTCACGGTTGCAGGTTCCCCAACCCCCATGAAATGTTCTTCCCAATGCACTTGTGGGAGGCTTGTTATAAAACATTCATCTGAAACTTCATTTGCGTTGTACTTGAAAACCCATTGAAGTTCTAACGGCATATTTAATTGAACCATAAAATTAGAATAGATTAAAAATAGCACACTAATAATACGAATTATTTTGTTCTAAGTTACCTTACTACTTGATCCTTACGTTCAGGAAATATTTCTTCTCTGAAGGAATGACCATACAGTACTAGTTGAATGTTCGGACAATTATGGGAAACATGTCAAGCTAGTTGCTGAAAAAAAGTTATGGGTTTATGGAAGCAGATTTTGGTATTACTTTCCAGCTGGCTTCTCTGCGAATTAGATCGTCATCCTTTGAGTCGCCTCAGTCTGAACATGTTTTTACAGTTGATGCAGCCAGCGTTTGCTTCATAGGATCCAAATTCTTTAACCCCTCATGTTTGCCGGAAACTCCATTCTAAGGCCTTCATTCATAACAGAAGAGCTCTTTCAACATTCGTTAATTATATCTTCAAAACCTAAACAGCGTAAAAATTTGATTGGCTTACAAAAGGTCAGACCACCCTGATCCAGTCAATTTGGTGCACAAAGCTCTGTGAACCATTGCGCTCCTGACATATCATCCAATTTCGCAGAATCAAATTATACATGGAACACAGCTAGTTTGATCTTGCATCAAATTATATTGTGTAACTCCTCTAATTAATATGAACAAAAACGGAAACATCTCACAGCAGTGCAATCTGATTAATGTGTCTAGTCCTCAAAGGCAAATGTCGTGCACCAAAAATTAAAGGTAGTTATTTGAGGGACATTTTGAGCTTAATAGTGTTTTCTGAGCTCTTGAATTTTTGCCGTGAAACGGATGAAACGGTATTTCCTATAGTTCCATTGTCACAACATTTTAAGAGCCTTCGAAAAAGTCTAAGGCTACTACATAACAGCCAGACCATAGTGCTCCAAGTGGATCACAGGAGTTCAACCATGATATTTGGTTTTCGGATTATGGATAACACAAGAAAATAAATGGCTGTCCCCCCGTCCTCCATGTTTATAGCCACCAACCGTGTAGTGAAATAGCATCCCTTACGGGTGACTGAAAACCTCTAGCCGGATGCAGCGTTCTGGGAACAAGATGTTGATACTCGTATAATACCTGTAATCAAATGCTATTTATTGTTTCGTCGGGTCGCAGCCATTACAAGATAAACAACCAATTTTGTTTTCAGTTCAATCAAAAAACGCTGGGGATTATAACGGAACATAAAAAAGTACCAGTCTTTGTTAGCCAGCAATCAAGTTCAGGAAGGTTGCGAATAAAAAAGAAACTGATATACAAAAACAGTGCGAAGCTTTAAAATGTTAAGGAAGTTGGGAAATTTTATTCTGTTTACTTGTTTTATTTCTCCGGATAAATTTTACTCAAAGAGTTTTCCAGTGAGGTCCATTTATGTTGCGTTTAGATTTAGAATTCATCGGTCATCCTAAGGGTAGAATGTCACGTAGGTTCTGAAACTGTTGTCGCAGTCGTATATTTGGGCATTTAACCTCACGCAGTTCACGCGTTCACGGTGCCATTGGTTTAAGTAAACTGCAAGTACAGCGAGTCATAAATACTTACACAGGGGAAGTTCAAAATTTATTTGTCTGACGAAGTGACTTTCGGACGTGACGGCCGTGGGTTCGAATCATCCCACCTTTGGTCAACTTCCCACTTGACAGCCCTCTGTTAACTGAGGCCCCTGTCCTGAAAAATGACGTATACTTTCGCTTCATTAATGAAAGAGGTAAAAAAGATAAAGATAAAAGTAAAATAACTTTGAAAGTACAATTAGAAAAGATTGGCTGTCCTTCAGCAAAAGGAATGGCTAAACGATTTAGCCAGTGCGGTTTTACGGAGAATATTCGATCGGTGTACACGATGGAATCGTCGGTGAGTTTGGGGATGACAATTTCCTTTGGAATCGAAAATGAACAATAAAGTATTGAAAACACTTATGCCCGGCATCCGCTAGGCCAAAATAAAACAAAACTTCAAACCCAGCACCAAACCTATCCAGTTTACATTACCGGTATGATTCCTACAGTTTAGGCGGGTCGTGCTCTAACCACTACTAGCGTGCAAAGTACAGTTAGAATTAGAATTTCCCAAATTCCCATAGAGCTTCCCATACTTTTAGGCACCTGTTACTTCCCCGTACATAGTTCTACATTTCCAATAGTCCACGCGTGAGATATATATGTGCCTAGTCACCGTTGTTTTGTATCCACGATGGTTCTAGTTAGCTAGACGGAAACTGAAATTCCGCGGTTGAAACATAAAGAACAGTAGCATTCCAAATGAACCCACTCTATCGATCAAGCAGAATCGACAAATGATGCAAGTTAAACAGTGTGCTGTTGAGGTCCACATATCCTACGATTCCAGTAGAATTTGTGCTGTGGACACAGATCTTGACAGATTACAAGTGAATATAGAAAACTGCGCACCTATGTTTTATCACTCAATTTTCTCAATCGCTGGGCGCAACAGCATCATTGTCTTTTCCACCGAACTAGTCGTTTCGACTGATTTCGTACAACTAACTACAACACGGCTTTATTGGCAGGACCACGCAAACTCTAGTTCCACTGGTCAGTACGGAAGTGGGCATATGTCCTGACTGACCAGCGTGAAATGTTCGGGGGAGGTTAGGTTCACTGTGAAGTCGAGGTCGGAAACCGAATGGGGCTTTGCTAAAGTTACCATGCGCATCTTTGGGACAACCTGTGGTTAATAATGACTGCACTTTGAGTACTGTGTCAAGCCTTTCCGAGTTCAGCCGCTTTAAATACTAATTATCCCACATAGCAAACTAAAAGTGCATCCTTCTTTTCAGATATTTCAGTGTTAAATTCTCGTTGGTTAAAAAATAGTCCCCTCAGTTGCAACATTGGGACAATAGTTTTTAGATACCTATCCACTGTCATGCTCACTGCAAGTAAAAGTGGAGAATATTGATATTAATTTTAAATTCATTAAAATGATCAGTTTGTTAATGGAGGGAGAATAACTCGATTATTCAAGTATTAAGAAATGGTACCAGCCACAACAGCTGAAAATTTCGGCTCATTGTTGCGTCTACTGATGAGGGAGAGCGTGGTACCGGCAGTAAGACACCATCATACATGACGTATAAACCTGAGTTATATATTTTTGTTTTGGTAATAGGGGGATAGCAACAAATGTCGCAGTTTAGAAAGAACAGTTGATGAGCATCAACTCTCACTTTTTTTAATCCGATTGCATAACGTGAAACACATTCAATAGAACCCTACAGTCTCGCAGATCAGGGTTCGGAGAGGGGTAATATGCCCTATTCAGCAATCATATTGGAATCTGGGGACGAGTTGCAATGCGATCCAAGGTCTCCAATTGCGAAATGGGAAAATTCGGACGCATTCCTTTACCTGGCTACGGAAAATGATGAGAGTTTCCGCCGTACATTCGATGTGGTTCACCCTATGCGATGGGTTGTGAAGGACTTCCCACGAGGAGGTTCGTGGATAATCTACTGTAAATCACACCTTGCTGTGATTTACACGCACAATGTGACCGTGATAGGTAAGTTATAATGCATGGGATATCACCCAACTATTGAATATTTCGGTGATAATCATGGTTGAATATGTTCACTTCAACTATGGTTTGAGTGACTCGCTAGATTTTTCTTATTTGTGGTCTTAACCACTGACATATCTGCCAAATATTTTCTCCATATTACACATTTGATACAACAGTACGGTAGAATGGGTATGTCCCTTAGCCTCCAGCGTCCACTCCGCGTGGAAGAAGCAGCCTAACACGCAGTGGTCTGAAAACAGGTGATCTAAAACCACAACGTCTAAATATATTAGGCTTGG
>LUCM01006505.1:0-23333 GCA_008360955.1 Fasciolopsis buskii
AATAAACCGTTGCGAGTATCGGGCGTGTTATCAATGGAGATACTATGGGTAGGCAGAAGGGGCAAACAGATTGGGTCGGAGACAGAAGAGACAGGATGAATGAAAGAGTGATGAGCCGGGCGACGGCATAACCATCTCTTATTGGTAAAGTGGTATATTCGGTGGTAGTCTTGGTATATTAACGTACCTGTCTATCTATACATCCTATTCCGTAAAAACGCACATCGTGGTCCACTGACACCTCACCGTCAACGAAAGCAAGTATCGAGATGCTGCCCCGTAGATCAAACTACTATCGTGACTAACGGTTTTACTGTATACTCCACGACTTCCATCCTATACCACTTGTTAAATTAACAAGCACCACTAGGTTCAGCTTTCTGCAACACCGGATGAATGAAACAGTGAAATTGCGATGGATTACGAAGTTAGGCAAAATCAAGCTAATTTCAAGAGTAAAATGTGAGCCCATTTAACAGTTTACTTGTGATTTGTCAGCCATTTATCTTTTAATGATGTGCTATGGTTTCGGTTGTCGCTTTGCAGCACAGATTACACGGAAATGAAGTGAACAAACGACAATGGAAAAAACAAAGCTAATAAATGAAGTCGGGAGATGAAGAAAGACCTCGAATGCAGAGACTCCGCTGACTGTCGCAGTTAACCCAAACGTGCCACGGAAAAACTCAGCAACCCCGAAGCACAGCAACCTAACTCGTCCTACTCTGGATAACCCATCATTCGAGGCTTCCATACCGATATATCACGGAGAAGTCACTTTGACCGATTTGCTGAAAAAATATCTCAGGACAAAAGACACCATTACATGACTCTACAGCAACAGAACTTCTTGAAGGTCACTAGTAGCGTTTGTTCCTCCAAACCTTGTCAGGTGTTTTGCTAATTGCCTCCCAGTTCGCAATTACTGCCCCAGAGACCCATGAACTTCGTCACTAAACAGTCCATCAGCGACTAACATACTTTGTTTTTTACCATAGGATAAAAGCATGAATGTGGGAGGGACACGCTCTACAGCCACTAGGGCCGATTGCAAGAGGATGGGCAGGAGGCCGGCAACTTGGAGTGACGTAGAACTGCACGAGGTCCCATTAGGTCAGGTGTGGCAACGAGCCGTGCGACAGCGAGCTGCCGTCCCCTTCGGTTCCAATAATCCAGTGAGATTAACTTCGAGTACAAATAAAGAAAGGACTAAACAGGAAACGCATATGTACAGCACCCTGCAAACGGTCACCGGATAACTACATATTACCACTCGCTTGATGGCCCAGTCCAGTGGAAGAGGCACGCCCTTAGCCGCACTACACGGAGGGACCAGCATCCAGGACCTCGAAGCCTGAAGTGTTATATCCAATTAAGGTTCCAATAGGTCAATTGTGAACTAACGAAGGATATGATGCTGTTATCAGACTCGTTTTTCCGTCGACGGAGGTCCTCACTGGGTGATCGTGAATATCTGTTAACTCAGTGGTTTTAGACAGAACATCTCGGTGAGAGAGCGAAAACTGCAATACAAGCCATTAAAAGCGCAACACTGGTATAAACCAGGGATCCCAAAGGGCATGAAGTCGTCCTGTCACCAAATATTGCGAGAACAAAAGAGTGTCTCATCTTAAAACTAAATGTATTAAGTCTAAGACCAAATTTTTCTTGTCTTTATGAACCAAACAACTATGTAGACATCCGAAGAGGCATGAAACTGCAACAGATAGAGCATGACAATACGACGGAAGTTGCTGCGTTGTTTAATAAGAGTCCCTGTAAACCTATCCAACTGCGGATCAAGGACTCAGCAACGAAAAGCGGAATTACATGCAACACAATTACTAGTAAGTGGGAGAAAATGGTGCTAATTGCCTCAAGATCCTTGGAATTTTAGGACCGTTGTCAACGGGCTTAGGCGGAAAGCAACAGTGTGCATATACAAAACAGGTGAAACGAACATCAGTCACACAATGGCTCTCGAACACAGAGGCTATCTAAAACTGAATACGTCACAAGTGGGGGGAACAACGACACGCAGATTTTCTGCCCAGCGATTGACGGCATTATAGTGTAAGGGACAATTATGAAAGAATTTTACCAGGTAAAACCAGCTGCCATTTCATGGGACGCCAAAATTCAACTGACGTACACAAAAAGCGCAGCAAAAAGGGCAAACAAGTATACAGAATGAGCAGAACAACCAGAAAAAGCAGCGGTAACTTTAAAACCACTGAAATTATGAAGGTCACCGGGTAACGCTAACGCAGATACCTTCAGGGCAAGGCTGTTCAGTTAATTTCAGTTCAGTTTCGCAAGGTTTCATGGGGTTTAGCGGGTCTAGGAACCGCAGTTTTCCAGTGTTTGGGGTTCTAGTGGTAAGTTTATAGTTCGGTAACAGACAAAAGTCTTCGGAATTCGTCTTCGAGTAGGAAGCTGCTCGGCGGCAAATTCCGTAATTTTAGAAAAAAGAAATAAACCTGCGAATGTGCCGTTCGCCGAAGGTGCGGCGCTTGCCTAAAACTGTCATGTGCCTTGAAATGCTTGTTACAAAAGGTCTGGTCATGAGATACTGGCCAGCGCTCGCTCTGCAGTGCTCTGCACTGCACTCCATACAACCGTCTCCTTCATAGTGAAGTCATACAACAGTAAAGTCATTCGCGCTCGCCGCGGTCGAGACAAAACCAGAGAGCAGAGAAGCGGCAATTAGTACCGAAATGAAGCTGCAGCTGTCAGTGGGTGTACAGGAACAGAGACGGAAGATGGAGACAACAAGGTACATGGATGGCCCAACCCTCAACCCAGCTGACAGCTGCTGCCGTCCGCCTAAGGGGATACTGAACAGCTTCGGAACATCCTGAGAGTGCCCTACACGGATGCGTGGTGTTCGTGAGTGTGTGGTTGTTGCGTGTTTATTTGGTTGGCTCCCTGCCTTTATGTGTGCGTCGATGGCAGGCCCCGGCAGGCTTTCCCCTTATTTCTGTCTGCTTTTTGCTTTTTTCAACTCACTTTCCTTTGCCTGTTTCATCTGTTTCCTTATTTTGGTAGGAATATTTCTGTCTGCCATTTTGTTGTGATTATAATGGCCCCCTATTTTGCCTTTCTCTCTCACATCCTGCACCGAGTATGTTATTCGCCACTATTTCTAACAGCCGGCTCTCCGTTGGTTTGCCTTTTTCAGATTTTTCGCTTCCATTTTGTTTTTTCTTTTCAACTGAACTTTTCGTTTTTTTTGAGGGTGGATTCCTACTGCTATGCCTCCATATTTCATCGTCTTTTCGTGTTTTTTCGCCTCGAGAGTTATTGTGAGTGCCAAAGATCTGCTTTCCAGCTGTCATGATTGTTTGATGTTAGCTCTGTGGGAGTTATGAAGGCCGGACCACCCGAGTAGATCCCTCTGGGTGAACGCTTTGCCGCCGCTAGTCTCCCTTAGTGCCGCTTATTGCGAGCAACCGTTGAGAGGACTGAAAGCTATGAGCTTGGAATTTATTGAGGCAGATTTCTCGGCTCGACGAATGAATCAGTCTCACGCACATGGGCAAAAATGACTGAACATGCAAAAAGAAAGAAATATCTGCCAGTCACTCAGGCATAAATGCTGTAAAGTCAATCCACATCAGATCTTCCTTTCTCCACAAGGAGTGCGGAGCTGAGTCTAGGGCTGTTAGTGGTGTTTCAAGTGTCGCACCGGTGTACTGCCCAGTTAAGTATTAATATAGTTGTCTTTTGAAGACCCCTTCGCCTCCTGCCTGCAAGTCTGTCACCGGTAATGAGTTTAACAAGCGACGTACTGTGACAGGGAATGGGTGCTCGCTAGCCATCTGCGCAGAACGCTGTCCTTCAGGCTTCAGTGAGTGAACGAGCCACACCGACGTGGCAGCTAGTCTAAACAGGTGCCTGTTAGGATGTTCCTGCATCGTTAGGATTTCTTTAAGAACTATATAGTCCCTTCCTGACTGTCTGTACTCCTTACTGTAAGAGTTCAAAGCGCAAATTCTGTAGTGATGAGCTAGGTTCTTGAGACTACAAACACGTTTTGTGGCCCTCTGAAATCTTTAAATTTTATTTTTGTCCCACCTCAGGACTTGCGAACAATTTTGGATGTTTATTTCCATATGGGCCTTAATTAGAGCTAAGATTAGTTTCCGGAACGGATCTGCTCAGAATGAGACTGGTTTGTTCCAACTTGATCACGATCTTCCGGGTTGGTGTGTTACAGTTAGTCGTCTGTGACAAGTAGCCCGTCACAACGGACGCCAGATCGCTCCTTCATGTCGTTGTCATGATAATATTTCATTTCTTGAACAATTCCAAGACATACAGCGCGCATGATCGTGACGTGCGAGGATACTGAAAAGAGGAAAACCTTAGTTGAAAACGGTGGGAGCCTACAAAATAGCTAATACTACGAATGTCAGGTCATATAGGTATGGTAAAAGCACAAATTTTAAAGAACTTTCAAGCGGGGATTTGAGCCCAACGGGGCTTCTCATCAGTAGTACTTGGTGTCTTTTTTGCGCAATTCGTAGGCAGCCATATGCCCGCAGTGGACAGAAATGGATGGATAACGCCGCCAGAAAGTCGTTTAATTTGTTGATATTCCTGAATGTTGGGAGTGGACTCTAAGTGGATATGGCAGCATGGACAAGGCGTGATAACAAAAAATGGAATAAATCAAGGAACGGGAAATTAAGAAGCAGTTTCTAGCGGGATTTATAGTCTCGTTATCAGTATATTGGAAAGACGATGACAGCAAAATATGCCAAATATTGGAAGCACAGTTCGTTGGGCAGCTGGAGATGGCGACACCGGATAGACTTTGTGTAATCTTATGTCCGATATACTTGCAGCTAAAACAAATCAGGCAGTCAACATCGGCTTGTCTGGAGTCATTCCCGCGGGTACTTCTTCCTTTAGGATAACAAACGTGCACTCTCGCTCGATACCGACGCATCTTCCCGGTCCAGAAGGAAGCTCGGAAAATGAATTTGGTATTGATGAGACGACTAATCCGGGCTCCAGTGCCGTTCTTGTTGGTGGCGACCCCCACGAAGAGGCAGTTAATAAGTCTGGATACAGTCCTTGCTTTGGTCGGTCCAGGCGTTCAAAAGCCCGAACTCGCTTCAAGTGATCCTTCATTTTTCGTAACCTGATGCGTGACCATTAATTGCGCCACGGAAGGTTTCGTATTAGTATTGAAAACAAACAACACAGATCCCCGTAATCCACATTGGGAGTGGGGGAGGATCTCAGGCGTTGCAAGTTGCTGAAACACTTTATGGCTCTTTTACAGCCAATCGACGTCCTTATGCCTCCTCGGTCAATTGAAGGCTGCATCTCAATCTTTACATTCTTCTAGTATCCTTGGGCTGGCCGGAGCTGCCGTTCCGTTGCCAAGAAGCATGGCACAAAGGGATTTTTGACATTTGTGAAAAGGACTTCCGGCCGAATCCAGTAGAGATTCATTCTTGATTGTAATCTCCATTGCCTTGGTTTGCTCAGGTTCTCCTGGTTTTTACACTTGCACAAGCCAGGCACCCTTTAGGCCTATTACCTCTCGTTTGCACCAACTTCCTCCCTTTTGCCGGTCATGTTGAGGATATCTTATTACTGCTCATTCCTTGTGATTACTTGACTGACTGGATCTGTTGTGCCACAGATAGTCTTGTCACTCTTTGTAGTATGTTGTCCCATGCTGATCAGCGCAGACTGTGAACTGCAGTGTTTACAACTCTGTGAATAAACACTGTGGTTCTCCTTCTTGGTTCTAATTGTTGTTCAACTTATTTTGCTCTCTTCCTTCTTTTTCATACCACAACTTGTCCCTTGGTTCTTTACCTCGATTTGAATTGCTTTTCAGTCCTCGCTCGTCTTTCAAACCACATCTACTGCACTCCTAATTTCAGTCAACCAGTTCACTGTTGTTTTCGGCATTCAACACACTGGCGACCTTAATGGCGATTTATTTTCGCCTCAGTAAAAGTTTTCTCTTTGGCTTAGGCGTTATTTTATTTGCTTTTGCCTTGCGGCCATCTGTGTCTTCCCCATGGAAACAAACGAAAACCTTATTCATTACCTTCTTATCCACTGAGTTACGTATTCAGCAAAGCCGATGCCAATTTTTAGTCCATAGGAACGGTTCCGTGTGCCCTTCCTGATCATCGATTTCGCGATTTAGTTCCTTGTTTCTTTCCAGGGGCGATCTCTTTTGTACACCGTAACTCGGTGTAGATTACGGTAAGACATTGCTAGTCAGCATGCAACCGAAGTAAAAACAGACCACTTATCCGTTCATCACGCGGAGCTCTTTACAAGGCTACCGATGTGAACCTGATCGCTTCCGTCCTGGTTGGTGTTTTGTTGGATTTCTCCAACCTCCTTTCTTCCTTATCGGCCCGTTATCCGGCACCAAATGTATGTGAACACCAATTTCCCCACTTATTCATTCACCTTTTCTCTGTAAATGTTTGCGCCTGTAGCGTCCTCGGTGTTTATATTTATCGAGTTCATTTTCCTCAATGCCGTCTCACTCCACACTTAACCTCTCTCCTGAATCCCGCATCCTCCCCTGTTCTTTCTCTTACAGTCAGACGAAACTGGCTCTTCACTTTGTCGCTGGATTCTTTCAGTGTGAATACCAGCAAACCACACTTGTTTGTCAATTTGACATTGTGGACCGTCGCGTTTGGTCTAGCCCTACCTGGCTCCTCTAGTCCATTACGTCCGTGTTCTGACAGATAACTGGATTTTCCACTACCTGGATTGTGGAGCTAATGCTCAGGCATAAATTAGCAGCACACCGACCTGCCTCATCCCAGTTTGATTGCCGACTAGCTTTGTTGCTTGTAGTCTGTTTCTCTCTGTCTCGCATGCCACATATCTTGGTATCGTGGGTTTGTTCAGTGGATGATAATCCCGATATGGTCCACCTGCGTAATGTACCTCGGAATGTTTATCGTCGGTTTAGCCCGAAAGTTGCATAAGACAAATGGAAGGCGTGCGCCTGTGTATGCATTCCTAGATGTGTGTAACATGCTCGTCCTCACTTGTTCTGGACCCAGCAATTATCTGGTTTCCATTTCTCTAAGCCGCCGAAACAGCCTTCTTCATATTGTCAAATGTGACTGTCAAAAGGTACCCCGCACACCTGCTCACGAGCACCTCTACGACCAATCTGATTTCGCATAGCCCGTCTTCCATCTGACCGTGTCGTTTCTCATCCTCCGACCCAGACCGGTGAATATCAAACCATGTGATTCATTAGGTTTGTTCTGATTAATTTTGATTTTGTGAGTTTCAGCTGGGTGCGATAGTGGATGTGGATTTGAAAAAAGAAGATGAAGAATCGGTCTCAAATGAGGCAATCTCTGGTGGATTCTTATGAAGAACAGTTGCCAGAAACAGCATTCTGTTGCCAAATCTCGCAGATCAGACTAAAGGTTCATAGGAAATGATGGCCCTCAGCTATTTTGATGAAAGATGTTGAGATGCATATGGAACACCAGCTTATGTCAGATGCCAATAAAAAGTTCCCACGTGATTCCGATTTATATGTTTTCGGCAAAAGAACTCTGAGAAGAAGCAAGAGGAAGTCAGTAAAAAACGATGCACGTGAACGTATGGACTATAGGGCTATTTAACACAGTAGTGATTGTGAGTGGGGCTGACCGAGTCCTGGCCACCCAACCTGAAATCACCGTTTAGGGGCAAAAGCAAGAGGTGTAATCAGCCAATCTATATGCACTCGCACACCGCTGCAGCCGAAATGATCGCCCGATGTACGCCGGTCAAGGCGCTGGAACTGACCGCGCCCCGCACTACTGTGATAACGCTGCTGTGCAGGGGAGTGAAAAGAAGAAATGCGAATATGATGTAGGCAGGAGAAGCCAGACATTGCTTTTCCAGGATTGAAAAATCGCAAGCGAGCCGAAACCGCCGTAACCAGACTATAAATAAACTTTTCACATTTGCGCAAAACTGAACTGCCTGAAATGGAAAAAAGAATGATCGGCGGTGTGGCCTAACCGCCAACTGCGGTTTAAAAAACGATCGATCTTACGAGCAGCTCAGAAAGAGAAAGTACTAGAACGTATAGCGCGACCCAAAATATAAGGATGGTCCTTAAGTCTGTAAGCCATCCGGGTTTTTGTGTGTGTATAAATTGGTGGACAGGCCAGCCTAACTTGTTACTCGCCTATGCTTATGGGCAAGGGGAAATGAACCAATATTTAAGGGGAAAGATAATGAGCAACGATACATACGGAACGAGCTAGGAATAGACAGATTTCCTAGGGGCTGAATAAATTCACAATGTAGAAACCATGAATTTTATTCCACTCTAGGAGATCACGCTTTTGAAGCACAAGAAATGGTCGGGACCAGCAGGCATGCTACATGGAAACTATCAGTGAGGAAAATACCACCTAGGGCTTTAAGCTAACAGGGCCTAAAATGGACACAAAATTCTTGATGTGGAGCGAAAAAGAACAAATCCGAGATGTCGACCTAGTTCCGTCTGGAAAAATCCATCTGTCTTTGTTAAAAGCAAAAGTGGTTCCAACGAATCAAAGTTATCTTGCTCCGGGGGATTTGCTGATGAAAAATAAAAAGCGAAGATGGTAATGGAATTTGATCCTGGAAGACGGCGGCCAAGTAGGGATATCACACCGTGTTGGAGACAGTGTTGAAATTATTTGGGGAGTGAGAGGGAGAGAGGTATGCGTGACCAATTCTGTGCACAGTTAGAACGATACAGCTTACGGATCTGAAGCCAGATAATTTATCGAGAGGAATCGTTTGGGAAGCCAGAAAGGTGAGGTGTATCCGATGTGAAACTCAGTTTAAAGTTGGAAGTCAGAGACGAGGATGGCCTACTATAGGATTTTGTACGAAAATGAAAAATAATAACAAAATAAAATAAACACGATGGGAAAACTTACAAACGGCATTTAGGACCACAGTGCTAGAGGAGACAGGAGTTTCGATATTCAGGGAGATATCGGTGGGAGTAAGAAGGAAAGAAATGAAGATGCCATCTTGATTTCGGTTTTTCATGACGTGATATGAATATGAAGATTTACTTCATTTTTGGCGAAAACGAAATAGTGGTATTGATGTGTTTTTAAGAAGTCCAGTCCAGCTTTATACACTTGAACCTCAGGAGAGTTTGGATAATATCAATGGATGAGACAGGTACAGTACCTAATCTACTTATTCCTTTCTTCAATGTAATAGATGATGGTGATAAATTGCACAAGAGTTTGGGAAGTTCGTTCCATATTGACGAATATTTAACAATAAAGAAATTGGCTCTGACGGAAGTTTTGTTACTGAGGGAGTAATAATGTACTCCACATTTTGGATGGAGTGTGGGTGTGAGTTTCTAACACGAGGTGCGGAGGCGCAGCTGTCTCCTGAAGGAACATTTTTAAGGAGCACCAGGTATGCTCTTGTGCCTCGGAGCCACAAGGACTCGTGTTTCGGTGACTCGCAGCGTTTCATTTAATTTGGGCTTGCTGAGCAGCCTATCAGCTGCTTGGCAAATGCACGCTGGACGTTTTCAATTGTCAATCTGACGTATGCCTCCTGTTTAAACAGGCTAGAGAGCACTAATCTAGAAAGGCTTCGACGTGATGTCTGGAGGGGAGTTTGCTTTCGTTCCGATTCAGGATCCGTGTAACAGCTCCATCAATTTATTTGCTTCGGCAACTTGTGTGAGAGCATCTTCTAAGAAGTTTGAAGCGCAATAGTAAATTTGGCCCGGGTGGCAAAATGAGCAAATAAAGATGATGATTTGTTTACCAAGTGTAACGCATTTGTCTTCCGTGATGCCGCTTTTTGAGCAGAGAATTCTATCATCCTGTGGTTTTCCCAGGAACTACGTGACGGTGAGTCCTGCGATATGTTACTTATGGTAAGCTCCAGGAATTTAAAGCGAAAAGTGCAGAAAATTTTGATATTCCTAGGCGTTTCGAGAAACATCGAAGCCTTTGGTGACGTGCAACAGGACGGATAGTGGGCCCAGAACGCTGCCTTGGATTACATCGCTGTTCACTAACCTGGGGTCAGATTTGAAGCTGTTTACTTGAACGGCCTGGATTCCAGATAACAGATATGATGAAAGAAACGATAGAATTAGATCACCAATAACTTAGGATGCAATTTTATTTAGCAACCAGTATATTTCCATCCAGGGCACGCCCAGTGATATGAAGTCCAACAATAAGCATTAAAAGGAGGCCCTCGGTGATGGACTGCCGATGTAGTTTATCAGGGTCTGCCGGCAGCGCCTGCGCATCTGGCGTAGTACCTCCTTCGCAGCTGATTTTCACGTCATCTGCATACAGCCGGACTTTGGAGTCCACTCGCAAGGGAAAGCTATTTAGTTAAGTTTATTTCGGTTGACATCTTGAAGTCTTGAAGATCTACTCAGGTTCAATGCCAACAATCCATTTTATACTGGGTCGGTAAGTTTTTCTTTGAGTCTGGTTGAGACAACATCAAAGTGAGATGGGCTGCACCAGTTCTTTGACAGCTGGGAAGGGTCACGGCAATAAAAGTCTTAAACTAAAAAAGCGGCTAGACGCTAATTCGAAGGGGTATAATTGCTGTTTTTCGGTATATCCGAGGTGCAGCGAGAATGTTCAGTTTATTTCCAAAAAAGAATTTTCTAACCGACGTCACGATTTCTTCAGCGGGTGCGCTTCTTAAGGATACCACCCTGCTGGTATAGTAATTGGGTCTCATTATTGCCCGAGACCTCCCGTGAGAAACTCTCTGGAGTGTCTCCCAATGAAGAGGGAGGGTGGGGGTCAAAATTTTCGTCCACATGGATTAAAGTGAAGGGGTGATGCATCAGAAAGAGCTCACGATGGGTGCGAGTCATGTCAGATGAATAGAAGCTGAGCTTTAAGAGACGTCAGAGGCTAGGCAAGTGGATGAGCCCCGAAATTGTTTTGTTTGCAACACTATGTTCAATTTCGGGTGCCTTCCGATCGACAAAAAGACCAATCTGCGAGTATTCTAAGAAGGGCCTAACAAAGGTGCCGTAGACCGTGCAAAAGTTACCAACTGATGTTCGCATGAAAGAGCTGTGTATCAGCTTATTGCGGAGAACGCCGCTTTGCTGGAAAGCTAGTGGTGATGGAAAATGTGAGGGATACTATTCATTCAAATCCTTGTGACAATCCACCCTGGCCAAGTTAGCAGCCCCGTTGATGGTGAACGTTAGTTGGTCTTCCCTGCCAAGGGACATACTGTCTAATCTGTTGTCGTTAATGAGAAGGCCCCAATCTTCGGACGATCTCCTGGAGTTTTCGATGGCGGATTGCAAGAGCTCGGAATTGGGCACCACACTGTCACGTCATCTGCATACATGGCAATGATGACGGAAAGAGTTTGAGGGAGGTCTCTGATGCATACTAGAAAGAGGATGGGCCCAGCACCTAGCTTTGTAGTACCCCCACAGTGACTGGCGTTGGTTGTGAGGAGACGTCGTCTGACCGAATAGAACGCTCCATAGGATTTATAGCATGAGACCAACAACACCATAGCTTTGAGGGTTATGGTGAAGTGGGATGTGGGAAAACCCATGGAAGGCCTTGGAGAAGTCCATAAATGTGAAATCTGAAATTTGGCCATCGTCCTAAGCCTTCATAAGGCTGCAAATTGCGGTCAGCATATAAGAGATGCATGATATGTCATGAAGGAAACCGCGCCGAGAAGGATCTAAAGTGTTGTTTGGACGCAGAAGCTGCGGCAAAGTTTCTTCCAGAATGCACTCAAACGCTTTGCTCGGGATGTCGGTTAGACTAACTGACCAAAAACTAGGGGGAGGAAACCTGGTATTTTTCTTATAAATAGGTCTATAGACCGCCACCTTCCAGCTTTTGGGAAAACCATCCTTTTTAGGATACGATGGGAAGTTAGTTCTGAGCCCAAAGAGAAATACGGGCTTAAAGTTCGGCTGCATGGAGCAACGGCAGTCGCAGAAACAACAGTTTCACTCAATGCGATATCCGCTGGCGCAGGGGAAATAGGGTGATAGGTAGTTATCGGGTTAGAGCTGAAAAGCCTGCGGGCGTGTGAGCTGGAAGCTTCGGCTACAGTGAAGGAAGATAAAAAAGGGGTTGCTGGGGTATCTTGGAGGGCCATCGGAGTAGATGGCTTGCAATTTAGTAGTTCCATTTATTGAAAGAAAAGTGCCTTGTTAGTCCAGGCTTGGGTGAGAGCGCCCCATTTTAGTTTTATTCTATACTGCCTTGCTTTGGCCCCACAAAGTTTGGGGATAATTCGGAAGTTTTCTGTCTCGTGTAAGGCTTGTTAGTTGATATCTAGGGAAAGGGCAAGATCTTTCTTCTGAAGGACGCCCAATGTGTTTGGAGAAGGGTTATCTCCCGTGGCGTGGGTCTGATTTCATGGATGAGTTAGCCATCTGCTGCTAGAGGGAGCTCTTTGAGATTATCAGCCGTGGTATCCGCCAGAAACTCGCTTTCTGTGATATCCAGTTTAGACTGAAGAAAGATGCTCATAGAGCCAAAGCTGCTTCTTTAGAAGGGCGTAGCTGTTCCTGCATCTGGGAGTGCGAAGGATAATGAATATCCAAAAATCAGGTCAAAATAGTGTACGCGAGTGGCCAATGTTGTTATTTGCTTGCAGACGTCTGATCAGGTGGATTTGGTGGTATCCGCTGATGATAACCGGGCCACGGAGGGAAGGGGACTGTCTTATTTGGAATTCGATTTGACCCTTCACAGGATGCCTCCAAGAGTTCAGGAGAACAACACCTAAAAGGTGTCTTTAAATGCGGAATAAGTTTCATTGGCTCATGGCCAGTGAGTTTTCAGTAATTTGAAGCCGCCAAAAATTAAATAACGAGTGAATTTGGTGGGCTTCTTCAGAGCACACATCAGTTTTCTGAGGTCACATCTGTGCAAAGTTTTGCAGCCTGGAGTACGGCAGAATAATCCTAGCAGACGTTTCCAAAACTTGAGAGGAATAAGGCTAACCATATGCTAACAAAAATAGTTGTTAAGGACAATTCCTTTATCGTAGGAAGAGTGAGAGTGTTTTCATGACCAGCGATTACTTTTCCTGCACTTTCCCTGCCAAAATGTTGTCTGGGGTGTGAATTTTTATTTGAGAATCTCTGGTGTCATAAAAGTTTCTCTGAGTTATGTAATGTGAGAATTGGTGGCAAATACTGCCCGCTGGATTTCTGGGACTCTGTTGGGAAGACCTATACAATTGATGTGCACACACCTGAGCACATGCTTGGGAGTGGGTGCACTGCTGATGTCGTCAACTGGATGGGTCGGCGGCATTGGTTACGGTGGTATATGTGGTAAGGGGAAGGAACTTGGGTATTCTGACAGCCAACACCTAGTATTAGATTCATAACCTCAATATTACTCACTCGGTCACTCCATCCAATCCTAGCCATACTACGTAAACATCGGTTGTCGAAAACCTCCAACCGACGAACATCGCCCACACGAATATTCCACGTCTCGCAACCGTACAACAGAACTGAACGCACTGCAGCACAGTACACACGACCTTTCAACTTCAGTGAAATATCAGGCCGACGCCACAAGTGCTTCAATCCAGCGTAAGCTGCACCAGCCTTGAATATACGCATACTTACCTCCAATCCCGAGCTGCCATCGTTAGATACGCAGCTACCAAGGTAGGTGAAACGGTCCACCATTGTTATTTCCTCTCCATCCAGTATCAAGTTTGGCACTAATGTTGTCCAGTTCTGTGACAGTACTTTGCACTTTGAAGGTGCGAAGCACATGCCAAACTAAGCGACTGATCTCGACAGTCTATCTATTGCCCGTTTTTCATGGTCCGCAGACTCGAACAGGCACACGACTTCGTCCGCGTGGTCTAAGTCGCATAGCTTTCCTTCATTTCCCAGTTCCACTCCAACATCGCGGAACCCTCTTGAAGAAGCTTCAGTCACCTCGTCACTGATGAAGTTAAAAAGGAATGGAGAGATGGGACGCCTTTGTCGAACACCCCTAGTCGTTGCGAATGAACTTGACATTTTAGCAAGGAGAAAAGTGATCTCATCAGAGCGCCCCCACCCAATTTGAAAAGAACAAAACGAAGGTCGTCGGAATCGGTTGCTTTTCCCCTCTTCAGAAGCCCAATATGGAATACTTTGTAGGCTTTTAACTTATGGAGGTTGATGGACGGGTGCTGCTGTGGAGTCCAGACGCTAAGCAGAAGAACGACTAGAGTTTTAAAACAAAGCTTTTGATTCTAACAAGAAGCTGGCGGTAAGGCAGCTGGGTATAAATGAGTGGAGGCCCATCTGCTTGGATGGACTATTCTTCCACTCGTTTTTCCGACTGAGCTGACGGTTCCGATCGCAACTTCCGACTGGAAGGACCAAAGACTACTTCGTCGGGCCACTGCTCATCGACCTTCCAGGCATGATCGGAAATTTGGCCTGAGATAATCCATCCTGCATAGTTCGTTCGGTCATAGAGGTACGCAAGCCATCACAATACGTTAAGGTGCAGCCTCGTTGTCACTCAAGGCAAAAGAAGCCCAGATGACAGGACGTGAAGTTCGCAGGCGATGTGGCTGTGCCCGGTGATTTCTTAGCCTCCAGGCAGCCAATATTTGTTCGAATCACTCAGAAGTCGGGCTTGAAACCAAGACGCTGAAGATAAAAGTTCTTTGACCTTCTCGAACCCTCGTTGACCAACAACACCTCATCAACAGCGAGCAAGTAGAAAATGTCACTACTGAAGTACCTGGAATTCGTACTGCTACCGAATGGGTAGGCGAAGGGCGAAGTCACTGCGGAGATCGAAAACGCGCGTGGAGCATTTTTGCAGCTTTGACGAGCGTTGTGTGCAAGCGGTGAAATCGACCTCCAAATGAAGATTTGCGCCTCTCGTGCTCGGGTCTGCCCAGTGCCCACTTATGAATCCGAAACCTGGCCATTGTGAGTCGATGACAGAAGGAGGTTGGGAGATGTTGAAGAAAAGGCATCTGTCTAGGAGGTCGGTCAACCATTGCTGACTTCGGAAAAGGTGGTGGAGCGTTTTGCGTTTTTCCATTATCTGTATTACTTGCCAAAGTTCACTTCGGTTCAGTTGGCACAGGAGTCAAAGGTGCGACCAAAGATATTCAGATGGACATCCACCAACGAGGGTTTTATCTTTTCGGGCTATACTCTGCCTACCGGTGACCCCAATTTTCTGCAAGAGTGGTAGAGAAAGTGAGGGAAAAACTCATGTCGCCCCTATGGCGACGGAACGATTAAGGCGCGGGCGTACCAAACGGGCTGCCAATATCAAAGTAAAAGCAGACAATTGTAAAGCAGATATATAAACTCATTTCATCCCACCTACCGTCTAACTTTAAAAGCCCTGAGACTATTTGCAGCAAAGAATTATTTGACATGCGCATTCCACACATTTACTACTCCGTTCAGAGAAAATGCGTTGTACCTATCAGCCGAGACCGACGATTCATCATTTTTTTCCATTTCCCCTGGATCGAGAGTCGGTGTATTCGTGCAAAGATTCGCAAAACTAATTACAGTTGGACCTACATCTTGAACGCCTCATTCAGATCCCCGAGAGGTTTTTGGTGCAAAAATGAGAACCAGCCCAACTAACTCAATATCTGTTCGTGGGCTCTCCGTCTTTAACCTGCAATCATGCGTGGGGCTAGTTGTTGTACATTCCCTAAACAGTGCTTATCATTTTAGAATTGTGTGGACAACACCCAAGCGCGTCGTTACGAGTAAGGGCCAGAGAAATGCATACACAAAAAGACAAAAGTCTCGGCACACCGGCGCGACGGTGCTGACCTCAGCGTAAAAAGTATTCCTTGGCTTCCTAGTCCGCCGTGGTGCACTGGTCATCCCAATAAAAATCTGATGTAACCTGGATCCCATGGTCCGTTACTTTGCTTACTGCATCGTGAAAGGGCCATCCCCGTGCGTAATGCTACTGTTTTCTGCGTTCCTTGAAAGCAAATCGTTTTGTTCTGCATTAGGTACAGATCCCATTGTTTAATGTTGATGTTTAATGCTGAAACGTTATCCCTGCATAGGACAACCTGTCCAGAAGTCTCGGTCGCCTTTAATTCCTCTTCGAAGAAAAGGCTAATAGACTGCACTGCCTTGGCCAGCTCACTTGCAAAGAGCATAACCAGCAGCGGCAATGTACTCCTTTATTGACCGTCCTTTATCTAGCTGACCTCTCCGCCTCAAGCGTAAAAGTTTTACCCACCGACTCCGGTACCCATCACCCACGTCCAAGTCTCGCAAAGTCGACAGCAGGATGCGGAGATTCAAGGAGTCAAAAGCTTTAATGAAGCCGGGAATGTACGATTTAATCTGGTCTGTGGGCTACTTTTCATAACAAGCACAAGAAAATTACCTCAGAATTCTATGCTGATCGGTGTATAACATGGATGGCTGCGTCAAATGTAGGCACACGCCCCTTTGATAATATTATAGTACTTTTTGGGAGACGCTTGTAATGGTCACTGACCAGTATTTCTCAATTCCGACTGCAAGCCACCCTTTTAGAAAGCCGTTACCGCGGTCGTTTTCCAGTCCTGCGGGAAAGCTTCCAATTACAGCTTAGAAATAGTCCTTTCCAACAGGTCGGCCGGGGGCTTTATAATGGCCAGCTAATTTACCAAAACCTATATTCCATGAATGCGCAAAGACTTCATTCCCTGCTGCCTACAAGTAGTTTATGGCTGGTTGGGGGAGTGACAGATGCAACTCACCAAGACAGCCTTCATCCACCCCACGTACACTGCTACTGTTGTGACTTATGCTTTTGCCTTGTCACTCTCATCCGCTGCGATAGAACTTCCATCCGTTGTCCGTGGTCCAACCCCTAAATAATTGATGCTTTTGACTAGGCATAAATATCATTGTGGCTTTAGTACAAATGAATTTGTTGCTATTTCCTTTCATCGTTTGCGTTTGCTTGAAATTTTGTTCGTTCTCAGCCGCCGCACGAATTTAACACTCATTGATTTGATGCCCGCTTGCCTATTTCCCTGCAATGTCACCGACTTTCAGTTTGACTCTTTGTGATTACATATTTGAAGTTAGTTTATGCCTGTGTGCTAATTAATTTATGATCACATGTCGCAGAATTTGACATGCAATCCAACTTTGACTAGGCCTTCATTAAACGACGTTTAATGTGGAAAGAAAAATCTTGTCCAGAAAAAGAATCACAAAAGGTTCAACACGATCAAGCGGTAACCCGTGAAGTCGCTGGTAAAATAGTGGAGGCTTTTAACTCCCTTTAGCCCTACGTGTCTCCTAGTCGTGGCAGTGCCAATTCATATTTTAGTGATATTGGCCAAGAGAACGCCGATGATTATAGGCTTGAGGTTGCAGAATTAGAGTACCAGTTAGCCCCGTTAAAGGCATTCTGAGGTAACAGGGGAATTAAGACGCAGGGGGCATAAAGATTTTCTGTCGAAGATTAGTCTAATGACACAGGTTGCATAGATAATAAGGATGGTAAAGATTGCACAGTATCCAAGCACCTAGTTTTTCTAGCTCAATCGCCGCCAGGTTTACCCAGGGTGGAGTTTTGTACCCTAGATATGGGCTCTGAGTAGTACTGCAGGTTCAAGAAGTCCCTCAAAATTTTATTACCCAGGAGGAGAACATTTTGACCTGAACGCAGTTCTCAAAGTAAAGGAACCTTTTTGGAAATGCAGCAATATACTAAAATCCGAATTTTCAATTTACATGCCAAAGGCATGAGTGAGAAAATGAGTTGCCAATTACAAATGCAGAAAGTGTATAATAATGTTGACCATCACTGTGTGCTTTAGAGTACCTATATGAACAAAATAACAATTGCGTGAGTCCGTTTGCTTCTATAGGCGGAACTTTTTATGTCCTCGGCCATTCCGGCGAAGATCGGTGGAAAGCACTAACCAGACCTTATCTTTGCAGTCATCTGCTGTTTGACCTTAAAGTAGGTAAAAGCAAACTTTTTAGTACATTTGGACTCAGCCCATGAAGTAATCAGTCTACTGGCAACACATAAGGGGACCTGGTTTGCGTAACGTTTCAGGACGGTCTGGAAGGTGGACCTCTTTTGATTCACCTGAAGTAGTGTACTCGGTTGATAAGACAATTCGGATTCGCGGTGTACTGAACCATGCGGGATGGCAGCTAAACTACGAGAGGTGGAGTCTTAGTGCGGCACCAATGCGAGTGCGTACATTTAGGGTTGAGGTCCAGGTCATGACAGACAAGATGGTGGGCACACTGAAACTGCCTACCATGGTGTTTGCGACTGGGACGCCCTGAGTTTCCTAGCAGGCGTGTAGACCCATGCCCCGCTATCGGATGTTCAACCCGTAAGTGCGACCAGTATGGAGTCCGGTTTTAGGACATGAAACCGGCGTTCAAAGTCCCAATGAATTCGGGATGGCCGGTAGGATCCTGGACCATGTTTTCATGAGGATGAATGGGTAGCGTCGAAGCCCAGATAGCATTTGAAGTCCAAACAGTGTTTCAGTCTACGATGCAGAACCAACATCATCCAGAACGATCCGACGGGTTAATTTAAAGAAAATCAATGGTGCATCTGGGGAGTACGAAATAAGGAAAGAGAAGGGACGACAGTTTTGAAATTGTTCCCGTGAGGGGTTATGATGCGTGACAAACCAGCTTCTTCGGTAACTCTGAGTTTTCACTCCCCATTTATCGATCCGTTTCGCCCGATTCCAAATGGCAATTTATTCGAGTCCTCTACTTTCCCACCGTTCTCATATTCCTCTATTTGTAGTTGCTTCTATTCTTCGGCGGGAAACTTAAAGAATATCGACGGTTCAAGCCACTGGTACAGGCCGACAGGCCTCGACCTTGAGTGTCTAGAGCCCAGGAGAGCCCTCTGCCTAACAACTGATCGGACGGTTTTATCCTGCTGATTCATTTTTGCTGTTGCGTTGGTCTTCGGAAATATACCAGCAGCATTATTATTAGAGCACAAACGTTAGCTCCGTTCTTACAATACAGAAAGAAGCCCACGTCAGAAAAAAAGTAGGGTTTTGTTGCACGGGCTTTGAGGACTTATGTCGCGATACGACTTCAGTAGCTTTTCGCATCCACAGTACTAAGGCTTGGAAATGTTAACTATGTCTTAGGATACTTGAACCCTACGGATTCAACAATGCCAAGCACGGCGTAGGTTCTTATGCATTTTTCAAAATAGTAAGACTGCGACGAGATTCTCTAACCGGTCATCGGGTAGGCCATTAAGAACCAACTGTCTCAAGCGCGAACGTGCTCTTTCAAGGGGTATCCAAAACCATATCAGGTGCGCAAATCTCGAAAGCTGGACTGCGCCGAGTCTAGACGAATGCTGTGATCAAATCGCCCGAGAACTCTTGGAAGAATGCGCAGTTTTTCTTTGATTCAGTATGGGCGAAAAGGTTCTGACCTTTGTGTGCACGATGGTAGTATCGTTGAGTGACTTCATTAGGGGATTATACAAACCACTTCAGGCAGCCATGTGGTCTTATGCGAGTTTACGAGCCAGCATTGTATGACCTACGGTTTGCTTATTCATCACCCTGCTATTTCAGTGGACCTGTAAGTGCCACGTGATAAAAGGCAACTATTTGTTTACCCCATTGATGACAAAAAGATATATGAAATAACTTCACTTGCTGCCAAAGGCATCGGTGTAGATCTGCCCAGTCGTCTCTAGAAATACTCCGACATGACTAGGACAGAATATTACTGGTTGGTTTTATTTCAGCCTCCGATGCCAAGATAAAAATGAGAGAATCTTTTTATGATCATTGTAACTTATTATTCTTTTTTAGCTAGGTAAATTACTGGGTTCGCCCGGACCAAACTTTTATTCCAGTCTAGCTACTCAATCAAGCTGTCCCTTTATCTACCACCCAAACAACTGTGGGGTCGTATCTTAGAATATCATGAGACAAAGCACCAGGATTTGGTTATAAGTCCTTAGTTATCTTAGTCGCACAGTCGCCTGATCGGATTGCCATGATTTCGTGGGCGAACATGGCCGGATCGATTGTTCGCACTTTTGACTATATTTGGGCGCAAATCATGGTACGGAGCACGTGGCTTTGCTTTGAGCTAAGCAGTCAGGTTGGTCCGACCTTGACATCAGCCCCTTTTGAAAGAGTAAAACGATGCAGTAAAGTGGAGTAGGAAGGTCACCGAAGGACGGCGGTGATTTTTTGCTTGATGCAATCACGGGCTACTACTGGCAAGCCTATATATAATCCATCAGGATCAAACTTTTGATCTCATTTTTCCAGCATAGTATTTATCCCGCACTTTCATAATTAGGTAGGAAACACGATGTTGGTTGTCTTAAGGAAGTCATATTAATTGCTGAGCTGGATTTGGAATATTCGGCGACCGCGGAGTTTCTGCAACATTTGGTGTTCTTCTCCTCATGGTTCACAGCATATCATCTTATGGCGGCTTTGTGATGATTTATAATATTAGAATGTCACAAGAGATGGATTTCGCACTGTTGAATTCTCAGAGGAAATAAAGGAATCGAAAGCCTGGACAAATGCACATCGAATCCCCGGTATATTTCATGATATTCCAAATTATTTTCACTTACTGCCGTTTGAAGTTTTTTAATGGTGGCAGTATGGCGCATCAACTCGTGGATAACATAACGCCAAAGAGATCGAACGCGCCACCAGCATCGGACAAGCTGGCATTCGTTGTAATTGAGTTCATTATTTGACTTGACAGTTGTGTTATCTTCCCATACAGTTCTTGGGCTTCTCCACCTCACGACACCCTTCAGTCTGTTTGAATTCCTGCATTTACATTTTTCATTGCAAAATAGTGCTGTCGCATTTCAGAGGATTATCAGTAATGTCAAACGAGACCTGTATTTTCTTCACGCTTATATCGATGATTTAATCACCGAAGCAGAAGTAGAAAAATTTACCCAACTTCGACTTCTGGCGGTCGAGGGCCCGTCCACCAATCGAGTAGTAGTGAACAGCTATAGGTGTGATTTCAACGAAACGGAACTGACGTTAATCGATCACGAGATATTTCAAGAGGTCATCATACACAGCTAGAATAGAGTACATACTATTCTGGATTATGCCGTGACATCCATAATCAAGGAAATTAAAGGATATCTATGCCTAGTAACGTTATGTTGCTCATTCCCTTCCCAGGCGGCTGAACCCACAGTAACAAGTGCATGCTAGCAAAACTATGAGCGTTTTGGAAGTTAAATATGCATCAGATAGGACCAGGCCGCTCCTGCATACCAGCCCGCCTAACGAGCCTAATCTAGCTGTAAATGCTTCAAATTTTGCTACTGAAGCGGTTGGTTTCCGAAATCTCGGGGCCACTGAGGATTGTCTCCCGACGCTTTAGTTACACGGAAACGAGGCCCATGAACCGCAAGAAACAGCGCCATCCCACATTTTCATCAGGCTGTAAAACTTCCTTACTTCGTCCTGTCCACCTATCCGAAACAATTAACGTTAAAACTACACAAGTCTGACCGTTAATGTCCATGCAAACCCAGGCACTCAGACCGTATTTCTTTTATCACGTTAGACCTTTGTTAACTCAAGGGCGAATCAAACCGTACAGCAGATGGATTTAAACGTTCACGGCTTAGTGTCTATTCATTTTCCGTCCAAGATGCTTATCTCAATGCATTAACTGGGATAAAGAAAAAGTCTTACATGGAAGTGGCCCAGTTATCATCAATCCATTGTCGTCAGTCGCCACTGGCTACTAATGCAGATACGATGCACTATGACATCTGCTGCGTTGACTCAATAAGTGGCGCCTCTTAATTGTTGACTTCTTGCATCTGGCACATTGCAAAAGCTTCCGAACCCAGGTGCGGCGGCCGATCTGCGGTCAGTTGGTGCACGATAATTCTGGTCGTCTGCGAACCGGTATGCAGATATACGGGCTAAGCGACGTTGACAGTGCCAGTGAGCTAAAGCACGTGAGTTTCTAATCATTGCCTTCTCTGCTCTTGGTGTATTCTTTGATTATTTTCACACCAACTTTGTTGGTGCTATGACTCCATCGCATGGATTTTCTTATCCGCCAACGTATACCGATAGACTGGCTGAAAGTCTTGAAGCTGTAACTACCTCCAGAGTCACGGCCAAATTGGTTTTCCGACACTTTGTAAACCATTGGACAGTTCCGTATGTTCGTCCCTCTGTCAGAGGCAAAGTTTGAGTTTGATCTTTTCTCTTCTACTGACCATGTGCTCGATGTGGAGCAAAACTGCAAGACCTCCTTCCATTAGACATTGAAAAGTTTAGTCTTGCATTTTCACCGCCAAACCAAAGCGATTCCCCGATGGCACGAGAACCGGGGTTGGTACGAAAAGCATTCGGTTGCCGCATTTGGGGTTAAAACCCGCTCAAGGGCAAAAATTCAGTGTTCCAACGCACCTGTGCGGGGCATTAGAACTAACTGTAGATTCTTTATGCCGCTAAGTGCTGATTCACTCGTTGGACAGATAAACTTCTAGCCTGTTTATGCACATGTGGAATCCTTCTCTGATACAGAACCGCCGACAGCTTCCAAAGTTGTTTGCCGCGGAAGAATTCGGGACCTATTCGCATGTTATTATCAATTAGGAAACTACGCAAGGTCCACTTTGCTTGATTTCTCATCAAAATAAGCGCATCAAGCTTGATTAACTCGGTATCATCGATTGTCCTAAGGTCGCATACGTCAAACATGAGGTGATTGCCCAGTAGTTGGAGCTCATACTGATCCTGCAAGGCGTTTTAACGACAATGTCGCGCAGCCTTAGGCCAGAAACTACCTCTACCTATTGCGAGGTGGAATAAGGGAAATGCCTTATTTGCAAAGCAGCAACCAGTTGGGATTAGTGCAGATATGAACGAGGCTTTCGTCCCAGGTTCGAGTCCAAAGGCCGTGTGTGGAGCATATTTTAGCGACTGAGACAAGTATGATTAACTCACCATGTGATATCATTGCTCAGCTCACCATAAAGAAACCATAGTAGCACTGTACAGCTGTTTCATCCTTGTTAGGAATCATCAGCAGTGCATATCCACCGCGCCCGAACTGGGACGCGAACCCGGGACGAAAGATTCTGAGTCGGACGCCTTAGCCATTACGCTACCGGGCAGGCTCTGAACGGTTTGTTGAACTTCATCACATGATGTTGCGTAATGGCTAAGGCGTTCGACTCAGAATCTTTCGTCCCGGGTTCGCGTCCCAGTTCGGGCGCGGTGGATATGCACTGCTGATGATTCCTAACAAGGATGAAACAGCTGTACAGTGCTAC
>LUCM01006505.1:23900-42438 GCA_008360955.1 Fasciolopsis buskii
GTAGCACTGTACAGCTGTTTCATCCTTGTTAGGAATCATCAGCAGTGCATATCCACCGCGCCCGAACTGGGACGCGAACCCGGGACGAAAGATTCTGAGTCGAACGCCTTAGCCATTACGCAACATCATGTGATGAAGTTCAACAAACCGTTCAGAGCCTGCCCGGTAGCGTAATGGCTAAGGCGTCCGACTCAGAATCTTTCGTCCCGGGTTCGCGTCCCAGTTCGGGCGCGGTGGATATGCACTGCTGATGATTCCTAACAAGGATGAAACAGCTGTACAGTGCTACCATGGTTTCTTTATGGTGAGCTGAGCGATGATATCACATGGTGAATCATTTCATGTAAACATTCAATCTCCTACTACTAAAATGTATCAAGTATGATTTTTTAATTGCAGGCAGAAATAAAACTACCTTGTATCCATGACACAGGTGATGTTTATTTCACATTGTTACTATATCTACGCTATATAAATCGCAGCTGCCACATATTTTTTCTGTTCTTTTTGATTTCATGGCCGAAATGTGCCCATTAATTTGTCGTTTTCACGAAGTCCTCTAGAATTATGCCTCATAGATCATGCTGCAGTCCTTCTCCAAATTTTTACATCCGGAAATTTCAATTTGGCCTCCGGGCATTCTAGTTGTTCGACATTTCCCGTAATCTGGGCAGTTTCGTTATGGTGCAATCTGGAAGCGGTTTCCTCGCGCCCACGTCATCGGCATCGACCATTTTAGGGCTTTTGCTTGCTGACGTTTACGACAGTCAGCGCACTGCAGCATGTCTCCATAAGCTCACATGGATTGTGTACACTCGCTCAGGCAAAGTAGTTTCACATTTTTAAAATGTAGCGCTCGCCAATTCACGAATTTGCTGAAAGCTTCGTCAGCATTTTAGCCGAGGTCTACTGCCGTTAATTCAACCTTTCGTGGGAAATCGATCATTTTTAGACATTGTTTTTCTAGTAACTACACAGGAAATCCATATGTTCCACCAGCGCTGCACGTTTGAAAGTCCTCGCTTTTAAATATCTACAAGTATCCGGCAACATCTTTTGTGGCTTGCTTTTTTCTGTTTTGTTGTTTTGCTACTGCGTCGGCAACACCATATACAAGTCTCCAATGGACCTTTCCCATTTAGTTGGCAATGGTCTATATTCGGTAATAACCGGGGACATTTTGCTAGGCAAATGGGCTACGTTCAGCCAAGATGAGCCTTAGATGGTTATTCAAAGGGGCCTCAATATAAGGTAGAGAGGGAGAAGACTATTTAGACCAAGGACTGTACATTTGACTGTCCTTTTGGGAATCATCTTGGTTGGGACAGTAATCACTCTGTGATACTTCCTTCCGAGACACCAAGCGTGAACCAGGGTTCCGCCAGTGTTACTACAGGCGGTTCTCTCTGCTTCGAGCCTGCTGAGTTCAATCTTCCGATAAAATAGGCTCACCCGATTCATGGAGACGCATTTTCATATTTACTTCCCAATAATTTGGGAATGCTGAGGTTCATTTGCGTTGGGCTACTTTCTTCGTGGGAGTCCTCATGATGATCTAGCTTTCCATTCTTTTGGTGTCTGACGTTTTTCACTTTTGTTGTTCTTGGCAGCTTCTGTTCACTGGGATTTGATGGAGTCATCTAAGTTGTAAAGGAGTAAAAAGTAGCAGTAACGGAGTTGGCATGAATTTGCTGGCTCAATACCAGGTTTGAAGCGCTTCCTTGCAAAGCGATTGAAATGTTACAAGATTAATCTGATTTGCCACATCCATAGCCTATCTGCCAATCTGAAGAGCCTAGTCCAGAAGATTGAGGTTTTGAACCGTAAAACAGCGCAGCTGCGAGCCGTTCTTCTCCAGCACTTCTATCTTTCTGTTGATTTCCCATGGTATTAGAGAAAATGCAACCTGCTCGTAGTATGTTTTTCACGCTTGGGTTTTTCTGGCTGGAATAGAGTGTTCTTGGTCTTTTTCCCTCGTCGAATTCTTTTTTTGCTAGGATCTGTCACCATCTCAACAGCTCAGGTATCCGCGATTGCAATCTACGCTTTCTTTTTGCCCACATAAAGAGCTGAAAGTAATTATAAAAGACGGGTCTTGATCTAAAGAATCAGAAGGAAACTGAAAGATTATGACTTGTTTGTTCTTGGTTCTGTGAGTGAATTCCTTTTAAATTAAAGACAGTCGGGATTGGTGGTCAGGATCATGATTCTTCCTAAATTCCGAATGTAATTCAATCCGTTAGTGGATCTCGGGCCTTTTTCTGAGTTCTTTCCTCTTGTGTAAGTGGTAACCTGTCCGGTGAATCTCCTTGATGAAGCTGAAAGCGCCTTTGCGTTTATCCGTCTGTGCCTCCAGGCTGGACACTAAGGAAACTACAGTGAATTCTATCAGAATGGCTAGGAACCTCCTGTTGGCTAAGTCCGCAGAGGCGTTGGAAGCAGAGGGTTCAAGTGTCTGAGGCTGTGTCCGCTCCGTCAACAGGGCTTGAAACGCTGGGACAGCTACCTTAGATGATCTCTGTTTTGGCAGATATATATTTGCCATACCGATCTTCTCGGTTGCATCCAGCAGGTGGTGGTTGGCCATTTCGCCAAGCGTGGCAGATGCTGAAGATGTAGGTTGACGGGACTAGATTGAAGATATCAAATGAAGAATCTCCGTCTAAAACTACACTATTTAGGTCTATAACAGTATAATTCGGAGGTCATGATTCCCAAAAGATCTACATTTCCTGGGGAATGTACCATTAGTGTATTTTTCTAAAACGTCTAACGCATAGCTGATGCCAAATAACCGAAGTTAGCAGCTTCACACAGTGATAAATCTAAAGGGGTATTCGTAGAAGTATAACACATGCAACAACGTCAACACAGTGGTGAGAGGCATCTTTCAGGATTCGAGGCTTTCGAAACGTCGTCGACGGTCGCCACATCTAGGTAAAATATTGTTGATGTGGAAGTAAATAGGATCCATAGAGGAGGAGTAATGCCTCTAGCTTTTGTGCCGTCACTTTTCTGTAAGACCGCAACATTGCCCTTAAAGCCTCCTTTTGCCTCTTCCAATTATCGCACCCAGGGCCAAAAGACTACTGTTATGAGCGCCCAAAGGACTTGACCAGGAGAACGCCCTCTGTTTGCCGAATTATTTTCAACATTTATTACTCAGGGCCTTTGAATTTTAGGCTTCGTCTCAGCCACCTGCACCTATCAGCATTAAGTGACTGCTTTCACTTTGCACACCATCTGCAATCCTTACTGGAGTCCGCCTAACCCTACTAGTCCTGGAATCGCCTATGAATCTCAAGTCACCGTTAACCCAGAAGCTTAGACCTTCCAGGTCGCTCGTTCGATCATCGATCCAGACCATAAAAAGAGCGGCCCTGTTATTGATTCTTGTAGTAAACCACCTGGTATCGCCATGGTCGAACGACTTCCCGAGATCAATGGGGCAGACCTCCATTCGTTTTTTAGCTCCACACCTCTTCAATACTTAGTCCTGGAAACAGATGATGTTGGTGGCCACGACATCCTAGCACTGGACCCTGCTGGTTGGTACCGATGAAATTGGTATTCGCGAAGTAGCTGACTATGTGATGTCTTAGGATCCTCTCTGGTATCTTCAGAACGGCGGGCGTCGGAATTATGAATTTGCAGTTAGAGGTCTCAACTCCTTTTTCTCTCTTGTGGATGAATGCAATCTGCGTAAGTTTGTATTCCTTGTGCAGTTGATACTCACTCGCCCACTAGGTTTATTGTCCACTGATAGCGACCGAAGACGACTGGACAATGGTTGAATACAAAATTAGTCCTTAGAATTCGATGAGAATGACATGACATCTATTAAATGTAGTCAAAAATTATTCAATTGCAGTTTTTCTATAGATTTTTGCCGTTTACTTAGTCCAGTACGGGGCTTCTTTAATTAAAGGAACCAATTTCTCTCCGCCTTTTCGGGTGTCCATCGTTGTTTCCAGTGAGTTGCATCGCGGTCTCTAACATCAGATGTCGCACAAAATCGATAGAGTCAAATAGCCCATATTTCGCCGTTGGCAGGGAGACTGCGCTTTGAGACAAGCTCGTTAGATGTCCATATTTGGACCAGATAAGCAGGTATACCAAGTGGTCATTTCACATTTCCTTGAAGTGCGTCATTCCTTAACAAAGGTGCACTTGGTCTTAGCCGGTGGACACACGTCCAGGGGCAAAAATCATTCAATGTGATCACACCCAGAGTGCCTATAAGCTTCTTGTTTCAAACTTTGTTGTCTTTTCCTCAGCACCTTTCAAACCAATGCACGCAGCATCAGAGGACCTCTTGCCCCACGTAATTCGTGGCGAAAATTTTAGCAGTTTACTCTTGCAGGTACATCCTAAATTGGCTGCCTACAAATTTCACGAAACTTTTTTTCATTGCTTTGATCTTGTCGCCCCATTTGGATGTGAAACAAGTCCAAAAAGTATACTTACCTTGGGCAACTCCAAAAACGTAGCCCATAGAGCAAATCACTTTCAAAAATGCACAATCGTTTGTTTCAAAAGTGTAAGTGCCTATCAAGACTGAGCCACTCCGAGTATGTTCTTCAAAAGACAAAGGTATTTTAGGCATTACACTCTACCAATAAGGCTGGAGCATTAGTCACATTACTGAAAGCAAACGACTCCTTGCTTGTTTTACACACGCTGTCGGTCGTGTTTAGGAACACATGGACACAAGGGTCATAGTGTTCAAAAGACGTGCAAAGCGGTTTATGGATTATCCTTCGCTACTGAACTATGTGTTGCATTGCATAAAACCGCACATCTAATCCTTAGAACAAATAGCCTTTCAGTTTTTGTTGGGTTAATAATAAAGGGGTGTGCAAGTCCATGCCCCAGGTAAAGGTTAACTCTCCCTATTCTATGCAATACACTGGTTGCTTGACGTCACTCCCATTTTGAGGACAGCACTCAGAACTAATATTTTCGTAATCGAATATTCATCCCAAAGGACTAACTACATTCAATATATATGAATGGTTTTCCGTCTGCGTTAAATTTAAAAATGCAAATTACGGGGCAATAACTGTACGAAATCTATTAAACGTGAACGAAACTTAAACTTCAATAGAAAAAGCCTGCGAGTGAAGCCTGGGAAACTGAGTGGAAATTAAGTTAGCACGAATAAATTCAACCCTCAGTGTCTCATCCATCTTTGATTTGTTTGCATTCCCGGTGGTCTCCAAGATTACTTCTCCATGGATGCATTTTTTTAGTTTTTCATGAGCTAAACAATGACAACGCTATTTTGAACTCGTCCCGGGCGTGCGTAGCAATTGTTGCATTCCAGTTGCAAATGTGGCGTAATTTAATGCTGCACGCTACAGGAGTTCTTGCTTTCGTCGTTGTGCTGGAATTCCTCAAGACTGCCACCTTTCTCACTTTGCCTGTCCAGATGGCCGTGTTTTCACCCATGATTCACCAGAAATCAACACCCCAGTTTGTGGCTCCAATCTTGCCTGCTTCTAGATGTCACGAATGCAAACTGACCTAAGGCCCAAATGTACAGCCTTAGGATTGACCAATACGATTTGCTTCCTGGGTCTCGCCGAAATACATTATTACCTTTCATCCTCATGGCTTGCCAACAGAAACACAAATTTCATGCCGGGAATGTATTCGGAATTAGAGACAACACACGGCGACCCCAAACCTAAACGTGCCATGAGCAAAAACTGAAAAATGCATAGATTTTCAGCTGAATCTGTCCAACCGCGGCCAACACTGACAGTCACTCGCCAAGAATTAAATCGTCTAAATCTCTTTGTTTTAAATTGTATTGCCGCTATCTTGATCCGAACATCCTTAGCGCTTCCCCCTCGATAACCGCAGCTTTTCTCATGTTAGTGACTGCCAATAATTTAAACCTCTACTGCACAAACAGAAGCGAAAAGATCCACCGCCGTTTTTTGCTGGCTTACAAATGTCAGGCTTGTTATGCTACGCCCATCTTTATGATGTTCTTCATTGCTGGTGGGGTTTCATTCCTCTCTATCCTCCAACAGTGGGTTGCAGTAAGTGCTTATGAGCATTACATTTTTTTTATTATTTCTTATTGGCGCTTTCTTATTTTCTCGGCTGCCAGAACCATAAAGCAGTGGCTGGCCGCCTTTTTCATTCCCAATGTAATACTGGGTATCTGCTATCCCAGTACGTTCATTCCTCCAGCTGTTTTGGTCAATCTTTGGCAACGTTCTTTCTGGTATTCAGGGTATTTTGAATTCCTTTGTTACCGTTAGATGAACTGGTTAAATTCGATCGATCCTGCCGTATCTGTAAATTTACCACCATTCTCCAACCGCATTTTGCTCCTGCGGCACGCTCCACTGGTGCCTATGAATACCTTTAGGCTCAAAGAATTTCACCTGTGCTGGGAAAGAGAGACATGTTTATTTAGCACCAACTCCTCAATTACTTATTCAACCTTGGGCAGTTCCTTCTTTGCAAGTTGAATTACTGTTGTAACATTTGATCATATTACGAGGCTTGCCACCTGTAGTATTTGTGAAATATAACGCTACTATTAAATCTGCTCCCGGCGTCTGCACTGTACTTGCAAGGCGAATTGACACGTGAAATTCGCCATGTGCTGGAAGATGTTTGTCAACCATTTGCACCTTAAACATCCTGTGTATTTCTTACACGCGTTTTGCTGGGGTAATTTTGACGAGCCAAAGTAAAGCGACGTCAGATTGAATGCATTGCCTGCTTCCGATGCAAATGCTGTTATTCCCCTAGTAATTGCTTGTGTAGATCGATTTCTGTTGTTGTTATCCAAATGGATTTGCTGGGCTTGTTTCCGGTCAGTCGGTCGATAAAATTTCAAATGTACCTAGCACGGTTAATTCAAGTGGATCATACTTTTATCGCGCTAAACAGAAGCTGGCATACATTTCAGGTTCAAGTTAAGCTGTGTTCCAGAAGGTCGCTAAGAATCCTCTTCTATGTTGAATGTGAAAAAGATGTCGGGGTTGGTACCATCACGAAATTTAGCAAAGTGCTTCAGTGCGGTGGAAACACTTTTAGTTACTTTCCTGGACCTCCTGAAAGAAACAGCAAAAGAAAAACAGTTCTTGGCACTGTCCGTGATGTTGATTACTTCAGATGTTCAGAGGGTTTTGTTCAACTTCCGCAGAGGTATTGAATCAGGACGGGCATGCCATTCGTCCTTGCAATAAACTTTCAGTATCCCTACCAAACTCTTAAGAGTAAGGCTCAGTGGCCCGACCTTGGATGCAGAACTCTCTGTGGGAGTCTACTGAGAGGTTGCAACCCACCAGGGGAATTATTTAGCCTAGATACCTTTGCGTCCGAGTAATCAAACAAAAATTTTCCCATCTTTCTTCTGGACTAGTTCCAACCACTGCCGGGTAAGATTAGGTGCTATGTCCAAAACTAATTAATTTCTTGCATTGTATGACTTAGTTTTCATGCCGTTTTTCTTAGGTTATCGGAATTTTAATAAAGTGGCCCAAACCACAAGCTTCTGTGCACCGCTTTGCATGCAGAAAGCGATGACAAAGCCAGCTAGTCCGCCGTCGGTCGCATCTTGTAGTTGTTGATAAGTTGCTGTTATCAGCCAAACCAGCCCATAGCTCTCAAGATCTCGGCCATGTTGAGAGGCTACCTAAAAAACAAGCAATTTCAACTTCAAAGCAGGCCAATAGTAACTTCCATTTAGTTTTAAAGCCCGCGAACTGAATAACAGTGGCTTTGGAGATGTTGGCACCACACCGTACACGAGGCTGATTGCGACTATTCAAGAAGTACTAACTCAGCAGTGTAAGTGACCGGGAACCGGTGGAAAAACTGCTTCCGTCCAACCATTCAGGGCAGCCATTACCGGAAAACTGATAATATAACTTTTGTTAATCACTTGAGAGATTCCATAAAATAAACGGAACTCCGTGCTTGATATTGAGAGATTCACTGAGCATTGATTCGTAGGCACAAGAGACAGAGGCTTTGGACTGGGGTGCACTGGTATATCTAGTGCAACGTGCCATATGTTCTGCCACCTCAGCCAGCGGTGTAAATGTTAATGCCACCATTTATGTCACATTATTACTTTGCCCACTAGATGCTAAAGCTTTCATTCTCTTCCGACGGATTGCCAATGCAGCTCAGCCAACAACAGTAGAGCAGACCATCAAACAATTTCATGGGATCAGCGGTCAGGTACACTGAAGCAGTCCATTATAATGCTGTATGAACTACCTGTCTCATATGAGGACTTCCTCCTAATTCTTTTTTTTCGTTAAAAATACGTGTTCGGTTCTGTAGTACAGACAGAACCAGATATGAAGTTTATTACGAGAGAAAGCAAGGACTATGAGAAAATTTGTGATTCTCAAAAACTCAGTATCGTCCCACTGCCGATGGTTTTGCAACAGCGTTCTACTTCCGTGTAGATCAAACCTGAACATTTGGTACTTTTCGTTTTTGCCGATAATTTGTCTGGCTTACCACATTGTTTAGAAACATGCGCTATATTTGGTCGCTTATATTTCCGCTATGATCTCCCATGCCTAATTCATAGTTTGGATTGCAACCGACGCTTCAAAATCCATGAATTATATGGAGTGCAATAAGCATTAATATAAAACAGAACGCTCATCACAAAAGTAATGTCACAAGAAACGTATCCAATATCACTGAAATGTTGCGTGGCGAATTCTGGATGCTGCAGTTCGCGTAACAAGCGTTTGCATGGCCGAATACTAAGAGCTTACATAAGAGGCTTATGGTACGGGAGGATACTAAACTGCCGTTTTTGTAGACCAAGTCGGAAGTGTCTTGCCCGCGCTGTAAGAAGTTAGTAATTAAAGGAATAATGTCAAATATTGTTATGCAGCCAGCAGCGGAAGCCAAAGAAAGGCGACACGTTGTTCTGGCTTTGAAGAGGACCACTGCTGAAGCACACCAACAGCGATTTTGCCTGAAGCATCTGTAGCTACACTTAAGCTGACTGTTAGATCAAAATGCACTGGCAGCGTAGCGAAGGCCAAGTGAGCTCTGACTAAACTGAAGGCAGCTGTCGCTTCTAATAGTTTTACTGGGCCACCTTCAGCACCCCCTACTTAGACCCGTGGGAGTCGGCATCAAACTAGCACACTTGGGAGTAGAACAACAATGGTAGCTGGCCACCCAGTTAAATCAGTCAACTGCATGAATAAGAGCAGGTAGTGGGAAGTCCTGTATTGCCGGCATTTTCTCCTCTGGCTGAGAGGCACAATTAGGATTGGTCTTGTGATCTAAAACTTCTGCCAAATGCCTTCTCCGAAACCGCCGTGATCCTCATTGACGATCATAACACGTTCCGCAAAATGCCAGAGCAATAGGCGCGATCGGTCGGTATTGGCTTCTGCCGATTTGCTAGTAACCGAACTGTCTTCGTTGTGGTCAAAACAGGGTCTAAGCCTCTAGTCACCGTGTTGATGGACCGCGGAAAGTACCGTAGAAAAAGACCCAAACCAAGCCTCCTTCGTTAGTGCTGACACGGGCAGGTGTCATTAAGGCTGTTTTTGGTACATCATTCCAAGATATGGGGTAGCACATGTATACCAGATCTATTTTCGGAAAAGCCCAACGCCGTTTGGGTGAAATGGGCCAATTTTCTAGAAGTGTAATTTTTAGGACTCTGTATTCTCTTTGGGGCCCCCACCGTCCGATTTTTTTCTGATTCATGAGATTGGTGTACTTCATGCAGGAATAATCTCTGTCTCTAACTTTACCCGTACACCATTCAGGCAATTTTCAGCTTTTCGAGCAGAAGTAGATGCGACTCTGCACAAACTGGCGGAGCTGAACCGCATATGTGATGGGCGCTGTTGAACACTTTTTCAATTCATCTTCCAGCGACGCGCATATGCGGTTAGCTGTTAGGCGTGCAACACCCGTAGTTGCCTTTCACTCTACTTACAGCAAAGTTGGCTTCAGTTAAGAGAAGGCTTCTACCGTATGCAAATTTGGCAGTTAATGGTCCGATGTGTGGTGTAAAGGCTGTCCGCAAACCAAGTAGAACCGTTGGGAAAGACCGTATTCAGTCAAAACTGTCGGAAGCAGCGGGCGAAGCTTACAGCTGTCGGTAAAAGCGATCTACCGTGTCGTTCGCGACAAGCTGGTAAGTAGAATCATGGTCGCAACAATGGCGTATATTGCGGAGTGTGTCTAAGAATCTTGGATCCGAGCTGTGCGCCACGATTGGTCGTTACCGTGACAGAAAATCGTACAAAAACCCACATTTCCATGTAGGCGGGCCTTATTGTTTTGATTTCTGTGTTCTTGACGTAAATAGCTTCTCTCCAAAGGGTGAATCGGTTAGCACTGTGCGGATATTGGAATATCCACAACCGTTTCACGTGCAATAACATCTATTTCCGCATGCATATTAATCAGAGAAATTTTATTCTTCTCCAAACTCTATTTTTGCTGCATTGGATTGTCTTCATATTGGTGCCCTTTTCCACTGCGTGCAGTCGAACCCGTGTCCGTTTACCGTGCCCCATTTGACCCCTAGCGTTTAAGGATTTGCGCAGCCATTTGAAGTGCAGTTTTTCTCTAACCATGTGCACGACTACTTATGTCCATGAATTTGTGTCGAGCACTTAGGCAGCGAATTTGATGATGGCATCCAGTGAGAAAGTATGCCGCACGGTGAAAGAATAAATATGAGCTGCACACAGAGCAAGCATCCTTGAAATGGGTTTGTGATCGGTGTGCCGCTTTTAATTAGAGATGTACTGGACGTATCCTTGGGTCTCTAGACTCTCAGAAGCTACTTGATTGCGAACAGGTTAGGGGGTCATCACAGAAAGAGTCCAGCAAAGCTCGCTGTGGGAAGCAAGATGAACAGGAAAAGGGGTGAGAATAAGGCGTTAAAAAGTAAGACAGCTGAGATTGGAAGGATTCTTTCATAGTTGACAGAAGCCGGTGAACAGCTCTCAACTTGAGGATTAAGCAGCACACATTGAGCACACTGTCGCAGGCTGCACACAAATCTCTCAGTAGGATGAACTGTAAAGCACGACCTGTAGCGTCGCAATAAGATCTCAGAACCCAGATATTTCGCTTATCCAGAGGATCGAATATATTGATTTGTACGCGAACGTCAAAGGGAACAGCAACCGGTGGTAAGCTAAATCACCTCGCTTAAACAGGGCCACTGAATGTCGTTCAGGCTATGCTGATAGAAGGGAGGTGCAATCGCGCTGCTGGCCTGGCAACCAGCGACGGATGTGAGCCATTTTCAAAATTTGGTGAAGGAAGTGGCTTTCCCGATTTACGGTGCGCAACAGAATGAGCCATCATTTTATGGTGCCGTTTGCCGCAGTTAAGCAATGGCGCTGCCGTTTCCCTGATGAATTGATGCCATAGAGCAACGTGGAGTTCAGTAGCGTGCCTTGGATCGAAAACGTAAAACAAAAGCAGAGAAAGCTTGAAACTGATCACTGATTTGCGCATCAGAAGTCGGTTATTTGGAAGTCATCGTCAAGCTACATATGCAGCCGTCTGGACCACTTTACTTCAGTGCCAACAATGCCGGAAGAGTACTGACAAGACCTCGAAGGACAATGCCTTCCAGTCAAAAGACGATTTTTCTGCCCTTCTTCAAGAAGTTAGTAAGCCCTTCCTCGAGTGCTGTTTACAATTTTGAACCACTTACTATCACAGAGACATGGGTTATGTGGCGAATGTTCAATGTCTAGCAACCAGGATGGCAGCCAGACAGCAAGAAAATTTAATGAGGAAAGACTACAGGAACTGGGTCTTAACTCAGTGGAACGCGGACGAAAAAGTTGGAACTCAATCAAATCACTTATGATTCTAAGAGCCGTACTGGACATAGAGGCTAACAATCTCTTTCAGCTTGATTCTGTGATCGGCAGAAGAGGACGTAGCCTGAAGCTATAGAGAAGCAAAGTTAGGTTAACATCAAGAAGCCGATTTTTTACGAAACAGGTTTTACCGGACAGGAAAAATCCCCCTAGTGTTTTTTTTCGCCGCACGTCGGTTAAAGCTCTATAAAGGGCTCCGGATCTTTGCTGGAGTACGGTGTTTCCGAACGACATGGCCTATCGTTACTTAGGTTTTACTGCAACGAAACTTGACAAAAGCGGTGTTGCCGACAAAATCCCGCGGTGTTCACAGTCCCGTTCCGCTTACCTATTGAAACTGTTAAACGCCGTATACTGGATGCACGCAACAAGTCTTAGTAAGTGTTTTTTCATCAGGCTGCGGAAGCAATCACATCAGTCGCTTGATTTTATGATTTATTGATTTGCTGACGACTGAAAATGTTGTCACCAGGTCGCAAATAATTACCCAAGTTACTCTGTTAATGAGTATCAAAATCTTCGTCAACAGAACGCCAAAAGAGAAGCACGGCGAAATTCTAGAACTTCATCGGCTACAGCCGCTTAGGCAGAGTCATAAGACCTCCTCAACCCTCAATCTCGCAGTTCATTGTATAAGTCGCCTCCACTATAAGTTGGGAATCTAGCGGCAGGCAAAACAAAAACCGACTTAGATATGTCCAGTGCCCCTTTCTTTTAGCAGCTACCCAGCAAAGACCTATATCTCATGTGTCCTCTAAGTGCCTTTACCTCTGAAGTTAGTGAGAATGACAGAAATGATGGCGTCTCGTGTTGCAAGGTGAACGCTCCCGGAAGACCGCCAACTTCAGTGGTGAACCAGTGAATATGACTCGCAACTCAATATCCCACTCTATACCGTCAACTCCACCGAGCAGGTCCGCTAACCTTCTGATTCAGGCCACTCACGGTCTACCCAGTTATTTGGTTATTCATCCTGCCGCCTTAATGGCAAACATTACCCGACCTTCATAAAAGGTCCTCCCATGTGACTCCCATCTTAACCCGCCAATGATTCGGCGAATTACCTCTCAACTCCGAGGGCAAGCCGTCCATCAGGTCTCCAGACAGGAGTTTGCCTATGACCGGATTCCAGTGAACGCATTTGTAAGCCATTCGCCTGAAGGCATTTCAATGCAGACAGAAAGCAAACCACCCTCGCAAACCACCCAAATCTGACAAGCCGTGGAATGAACTATATACCAGATGGCCTCTACTGCTGCGAGTGACAACAAATGCTATTCAAAAAGAGCCAGACTTACCAATGCACCACTAAAGTAACCAAAAAGAACGTTCGCACCTTATCCGCTATCCATCCGGCTACTGAAGAGCGACTAGTTAGTGCCTCTTGTCAGCTCAGTATCTATCACTTCTACCTCTCGAGCCCGCCCATCATAAGCTCTGGCCTCTACCCTCCATAACTGAACCACTGGACCAAAAGTGGTGAATGGTACCTTCTTCCTGCTGTCTGTAAGACTCACATGAATCCACCGACCACAAAACCACCATCTTTTATGAATCCTAGACTGTCTCTGTTCGCTGGCAATTCCAAATGTGTCTTGCTATGCTTCCTCCAATTTCATTTGGCCAACCCATAATTCAATGTTTCCTTCTCCCTACGTTCCTTTCCATCAGGCTACATTGCCCGACAGATAAACCACACTAAACCGATCGGACTTGGTCCTACGTCCAAATGTTTTTGCTCCTACTTAAAGCGTGACCCCTTGAAAGTAAAATCGGTGCCCCGAGATAATTTGAAAAGAACCGACGCTACGATTTCTTTATAATCACTGAAACGTAGTTGACGGAATACACACTCGCAAACGAAGTATTTCCCATTGGTCTCAGTTTTTAAAGCACAGGACTAACCGGAATAGAGATGGTTACCTGGCTTACATTGAGCATCAAGTCTCCGGTTTTGCCCTCCTTTATCTAAAGCTTGTCATTTTATCCGACACTGTGTGGATCTCTACCTATACGGATAACTCTAATGCACTTAGGTTGCGTTTATCGATATATATTATAAAACGCGTTCCAAATCATTTAACTCACCAAGAAAATCGAATACATAGCGTCCAACCAAAGAGAAGCCGAACCCCTTGGAAGTGGCCTTCGTAGCTACTAGAATCCGTTTGTCTACCAAGACTGTCCACCGTACCTCGGTACGTTCGTTCGTGAAAGCAGTGAAGGGGGATGGACGCAACACGTAATATCACTGAATTAAAATTCATCCACGGCCTTCTTAAAATGGACACCTTCCTACTGGAAAACATTCTGGGTAGTGACCACTAGACGGTCTTCCACATTCTTAATGTTTTTTCTGGGCCCCAAACATCTGCGTTCACCACCTAGTCCGCAAAAGTCTCTTAAAATTAGGAAACTTATCAAGTCTGACTGCCGCTTTTCTGGTTCTTCGCTGGACCGATTTCCTCCTCTAGTCAGGTTCCTAGTTAGATGCCAACAACGTACACGCAACGCTGCAGTCGATTATTACCAGCCTTATTCCTTGAAGCGCTTGGCCCCGGGGAATGAGGTGAAGCATAATTTTGAGATATAAAAAGATTCGACAGCTAAAAAGTACCTAAACGCGCATCTTAGACTCATTCATACCACTCAGGTTAAATCGACTTTGGCAAGTCCTGTTTGTTCTGCCCAGGAAGCAGCTTTGTTAACAGGAATCAATCGCTTTCCTGCAGTCAGATTTTGGCCCACGTATGGCCAGACTTCCGCGGCCACGCACTCTTTGCAATAATTCATGCACAACATGAACCTCATATACAGGAACCAGTAGCTCCATGATCACAAGAAGGTTGCTAAATCTTTTAGTTTATACCCCTCCACCACCCACTATCGATCGCACTACACATTTGTTTAACTCGCTGTAGTCCGACGGACCAAATACTTCTGTCCGTCATATTTAATACTAAAAGTTAGAAGACGCTTTTGCCCTTATCAAGCCTTCTTACCAGCTTGATGCAGACAGGGTCCCATCTGCCTTATTTCGCTTTGTTGATTCAGACAGCATTCCTATTGTTAAACCTGTTTGCCACTTCATGTTGACTGGGCTATTTCCGGCACAGTGAAAAGTCTCCACCATTATTTCCGTCCACAAAAGGACCACGAAATGATCCAAAAAACTGTCGTCCAGTAGGCTATGCATAATTTAACCAGATTTATGCAGCGAATACTGAAAGACCAGCTAACTGGCCTTGTCACGATCAACAGCCTGATTGCTGAATTCCAGCATAGCTTCCTCATATACATTTACTGCACCTCATGCCACCTTGAGTTTTATATGGCTACTCAAAATGGCTGTTGTGCTCACCTCCCCTGAAATGACCGAGGAGGTTCGTCGCATTTCCCATTAGCGAAACTCCATGGTTTAGTAGATCCTCTCTACTCTCGGCTGATCCGTCTTTCTGACGGTTCTAAAGTAGCCCATATCAAAGGAATCTGATCTCAAACCCAGCAAATCACCAGTGGAGTGATACAGATTAGTGTTCTTGGCCTTTTACTATTCTTGCTATGCGTAAATGAAGTCTTTCAAGCAATATGCCAGGGTACACCATTCCTAGTCCCTGACGACATCAAACTAGTCTGCTCCTTCGGGCCACCGTTCCCATCCCATACTATGGCAAACATCACGGGTACTTAACATCACTGGTCCAGTGGTTTGCAAAATGAGCAGTTCAGTTCTCAACTACTCAAGGCGCTGATCCGGTCAATGAGTGCCAAATCCCTCGTTTCAGACTTTCCATAAACAATCTCTCAATAGTGGCCACACTGTGTAAAGATACAGGCTTGGTACGCTTTTGTTAATTTAACTTCCACGACCAAGCGGCCTGCCAAATTGCTAACGCAAACAGAGACAACGGCCCCATTGCTAAAACATTCCGCACTCAAAGTCGTAAGCTGCCGCCATACAAATCAAGTTGTAGCCACAGCAACGTTGCCAAACATCATCAGAGCCTGTCTCCTCGCAAAAGAAAAAATACAACAAGCCCTCAAAACGAAACTTCCACACCAAGCCTTAGTTACAAGGAATGTTGCTGGCTTCTACTCCAGGACCCCTTTGCTTTCAAACTCTTAAGATCAGAGGAACACAGAAGGAGAACATCTGACTTGCAAACGAGTCTTTTGCCTTCACAGAAATCGACATTTATCCCCTGAAGTATTAACATTCAAGAACTTTCAGGTCAAAACTTTTCACAGTCATTTATTCTACTTTATGAACTAGGTCACCAGACCCTATCCACCTTTTCCAGAAAGTAGCACAGATCATGAGCACCTTTTCTGTATTTACCGACGAATCCTCCTCCGCTAAATGAACTGAAGCTGATGTCTTTCTAGACCACGCTTTCCTAGGCTACTTAGACTTCGTGCTCTAACTAAACACAAACGCAGAACTGTGCCAACATGTACCGACCCCTATTAGTAAGCACGTACCTTATAGCCAAACCACCTTAACTCCGTGGCGATTTCTCTGTTCCACCTTGAACCATTGAAAATTGCCATAACTTCATGCCACATCATATAACCCCAAACGGTTCAGCTCACTGGTCTCTGTTTAACGTCGACATGGCTAAAAAGACAAGAAAACACAGTTCAGTAAGTAAAGCGTTCTTTTCAATTTCCTACAAGTAAATCTATCAGTGCCCTCAAAGAACCCTGGCGCAGTTAATTAGATATATTAATGAACTTACCTTTGCTGCTGTACGCACAATTATATATTTTGCTTGGAGCCTGTCCTTACCGCATAGTCAACACCCCGGGTGTCTCTGTCACCCGCTCAAAGAAGCTTTACCCTTGGTACCGTTGACCTGCATTCCGGAACTTCCTTCATTACCAATCATCGCAATAGACTATGTTCCACCGATATACAAACAAGCAAGCAAAACTCTTCACGTTTCTGGTGTCTCCAAATAAGTGCTCCAGGATCTCTGTCGCATACCAGCATGATTTGGCAATTTTGTCTGTACATACTATCGACGCTTGGATTCTCCTGGCCGGTGTCGCGCTTAAAAGCTCACAAAAATTCCATTCAACATTTCCGCACCCATATTTCCTCCAAGCCATCACTTCCCACTTCTAAGTTTTTGCGCATTCATTGTTGTTACTCTCTTATTATATACTGTACCGTCGTCACATGTTGGCAGTCCACCTTTTTCTTCACTCCACTGAGTCTGTAACGTCTATATTTCCTGTGCCTATTTGGTTTTTGGCTGAAACAACTCTAACAACCAGTAGGTCATCATATCGGCACTTCCCATTTGATATACTTTTCGATGATCTCTGCTTCATTGTGTATCCCAGTCTTGAAAACAGCCTACTTACAGTCATTGACAGTGCCTGTGAGCATAATTGTTTGTTGCAACAATCGTCGGTAACATTATTGCGGTGTAAATTCCCTGTCTTTTGACGCGACTTGTATCGTGATAAAATTGCGCTCATAAGGTTTCGGACAGAATATTGATCAAAGGTTTGCATTTTTAAGTGAATGGCTTGTTACGCTCCCATAGTCTGCTTTCATTTTGTGAGACGGCACAAAAATAACAGGGTAACTGCTATTATCTCCAGGTTTACCAGAGCAACCACATGCGGCCCAATGTCCCGGTGCAGTTGTGGTGCCATTTGATGACCGGCGTAGTAAAGGGAACCAGCGCAGCTTCATGTGAAACCATGGCAAGTGGGGTTCTTAGATTGTTAATCAAGTAATAGGGGCTCATGCAATCCTGTGCTTCAAAAGTAAGAGAGTAGGAAATAGCAAAACTCCTCAGTGGCCTAATCCCTAGGTGCAAATACACTCAAAAGCTAGTGAATCAGTTTTGTACTAGAATTCTAGTTGTCATCGGCCCTCGAGTTTCTGCCATGGCCCACGAAAGGGTGAACGAACCCAGCCTAACGCAACGGTAAACTTATTCTATTTATCGTGCTATGCAGAGCTCCGGGAACGGCGAATAACTTTGTGCAAATGGCTGTGCAGTCTTTCGCATGCATCGCCCTGTTTTCACTCAGTTAGACAATTATGTGCCTATAATTTCCGTTACAACCTACTTAAAACAGTGTCCTCCAAGATGGCTCAGCCATATTAGCTCACTTCTGTCTCAAAAAATTGATATTAATAATTGTTTACCTCTGTTTTTTCTTCCTGCTGCTTTTACATCGGACAGCTCCATTCAAAATCTGCTAACTTTTGCAGCCAGAAGATAATGTTTGCAATTTCTTTTACGCCGACAATCACAAAATCGGCATCAAGGGGCACAAACTGACTTTGCTTTGAAGCGCTTCGGACACAGGGTAGGAAAGGTGATCTCGCCTAATCTGCGAATTCAAGGTAGCTCTTGGTGTCGTATTTATTTGACCCAAAACTTTTTGACCATTAACCTGTAACATCATCCCTTAATGACCTTTCTGTCAATATTTACTTCAACCTGAACTTTCACATTTTCATCCCCAACCTGGACCTATTTTAAACGCCTTAATGCTAATTACCACATTCTCTCCGTGTATCAAATTACTTTTAACAGCAGATTTGCCAATTAGCCTGTCTACTTATCTCTCTACCGGCACGCTCCCGCAGCTCTTAACACCATCGCGGTGCCTGTTACCAAACGTTTATAACCTCTCAT
>LUCM01006506.1:12005-44518 GCA_008360955.1 Fasciolopsis buskii
TCATAGTACTGATGATGTCACCTCAGGTGATAACGAAACGTTTGCAGTCAAATTGCTCAACTCAGGGAACAAACCAATACCATTCTCTTGAACGTAAGCTATGAGAAATAACGCATTATTTGATATTATATATATATATATATGCATATATATGTATAATCGCAGGACGAAGCTTAGCCACCGCAGTTGACGAACTAATAAAGGATTCGCCTCAGGGATGCACAATCAACACATGATAGTCCTTTTCGTACTTCATTACTGATATGTTGTTGCCACCATGCTCGTATATGTGACCTTAGACACCCATGATCGAACACAGTCAGCCGGTGCAGGTCTTTTCGAACTGGCCAGGTTTCACACCCGAAAAACAGTACTGCCGGAGGTTGGCAAACGCTACATGAGCCTGACATTCCACGAGTTAGAAAACTAGCTTAGAGCGTTGCACTTAAATAGTCTGGATGTAATACCTATGAAACTGTTTCCCCCTTTGAATTTAATAGGAGGATCTATTAACTTACTGGTACGTACTTTTGCCGATTTACACCCATTGGTTGATGTGCTGTTTCCCAGATGGACTTCAGTAGTTCCGTCAACTGTGATGCTGGTGCTTCACCGCCATCCCGAAAAACCCTGGCGATAGCTCATTATTGTGAAGAAACCTGTCTTCCTCTTGACTTCCTCCGCAGTTTACATCACAAAAAGACAGACGCTCGCGCCCTTTGAGTTGCAGCGCTGAAGTTCCATTTCACCTCATCAAGTTAGTGGATTTGATTTCGCTACACATGATCAGAATTACTTCTAGTGAAATATTCACTTGAAATTTTTCGCCCGGACAAAGTTATGCAACACACCACAGATTTTCCGCTCAACCGAAAAGACGAATTTGTATCGCTTAGTGGGATGCCCTTAAGTGCGCCCACTGATCAGAACGTCAATTCTGTCTGTGCTGAGTAATAACATGCACCCCGTTCACAAAAGTATACATCTTTCTGAACAAGTCAGCCTGAACCAATTCATCCATATTAATTGACCAGTTTTGACTGCCTAGTAATATAGTGCCATCCTAAGTTTTTTCCTCATAGAAGGTCCAATACAAAAAACCTGTGTGTGGCCCCGTTTGGTAGACAAACTCATTGTTAATCTTATTTCGATTCTTTTCAACCTCTTCTGGTTCCCTTATTGAATAACAATCCGCACATCGTCGTAGATGATTTTAATTTTTTTTCCATCTAGCCTGATGATGTTGCTCTCTGTCAATCTATATCTGAAACCGAAGAATTAGCCAACCTTTCCAACAACTTGTCTCTCACTCACGATTTTTGTCCGTTTTGGTTTAATCTCGAAATTGTCAAATTTTTGATTTCTTCATCTTTGATTATCACGGAACCACGCAGCGGCGTAGATTCCATCAAACAGTTGAGTATAACCATCGATAAACAAAATTAAGATGGGCAATACATATTCTAACTGAATGGCGAGACTTAGAAGACTACCATTTTACACAGAATGAATCCACCGATGCGATATGAATGGCGTGTGGAACATTCGCATGCAAGAATCCCGCAGATTCATTCACCCTAAAAAACGATTTTAAAAGCCGCTAATAAAGTGAGGCTAAGAAAGTCTATCCGGTAAGTACCTTAAAAAGCCATTTGATTATGACAAAAAAGACTATCGTGTTGACCGGCCAGAGGCCAGTTGAATCCTCCCGCTTGACAGAGCCGGGCAGGACTGAACTAGACCAAAACACGAACCGTACTGTCACACTGTACAGCCCACGACATGTTAACTGTAGACGAAGGTGAACAAAGCAACTGGGCGGCATCTCTACCCCACCACTTCACCTAGAGCAACCAAGCAACACCGACTAAAGATAAGGTTACCCTTCTAGGTGGACGATATCAATCAGACGCTCACCACAGGATCATAGTACTGATGATGTCACCTCAGGTGATAACGAAACGTTTGCAGTCAAATTGCTCAACTCAGGGAACAAACCAATACCATTCTCTTGAACGTGAGCTACGAGAAATAACACCATTCTCCAACCTGTATGGAGGTAATCGAAGGGGTGAATGAAGAATACGGATCCGTAAATAGGTGAGGAGGGAATGATAAAAATTGAGACTGCCATATATCGTGGTGTAGCAAACGCTAAGACTAAAAGGTGGACCTTACTCGCTCAAAATGTAGAAAGCTTGACCTTCACTAAGGAAACCACACAGTGCAGCTCACCGGGCTGTCACCGAGGAGAAAAAGCACTACTAATCGAAGGCGTGAACTTAATTGTTGAAGACGCCAGTAAGCGGAAGTACGTGACTGAATTAGAACACACACTCAAGATCACTGGAATCTCTGATGAAACAAAACAAAAAATCCGACATTCAGTCGTCCGAACTCTCACGCGTAGAACAAACGAGAGCGATCTCCTAACCAGAAGAAAAAGAAGAACCGGATATAATTATAGTCCAGGCAGACAGGAGATAAGTCACCGTTATCATAGACAAAGTAGAGTATACAGAAAAAGCACAAACATTGCTACAAGATACGTTGATTTACCGAGTAATCAACGACTATCCAACCCAAGGGTTTGCGACCAATATCAGCGATTACAAGAACTGCATCAGATAAGCAGGGTAGAGTGCTGGAGAATAAAGGTCAGTTTTTACAACTGTTTCGAAAGTAGAAAATATTTGATGCATAAACGTCGCTGACTGAGACATTAGGTCATATCGCACATCGTCTCCAACCTTCCTTTGGTTATCGTGTAAGGTCCACACGGTTATCTAAATGCACCTACACGAGACAGTTTGTCGGTTGTCGTGTTCTTGTTTTGTTCGCCATGCCATCGACTGACCATCTGTCTCTACCAGACTATGGTTCTTTAGACATTTCGTACACCGAAGATACGAATAGGTTTAGTGGTAGTGACCTCGCGTTGGGCTATCAGTACAAGACCAAATTCCGACAGGAGTTAGTTTATGCACAAATGCGAGTCAGGAAACCGCTGTTACAATAAAATTTGGATTCGTGATAATATTTCGAGAAAGCTGTGAGCTTAAGGGAGACTAGTTGGAACTATCTGAAGTTCGAATGTTTCCTTAAAACCAAATGAACAGGTGGATTTCCGTGGACTTAATCATCCGTATATTTTCATGCTAGATTGTTGTCGCTTCTGAAAGGTGATAATATTGGTGTATTGTAATCACTGCAATCTGGAGCAGCTTTCATCATCCTGATTTATTTTTTTGTTAAGGGCCCTCGCTTTTGACCACGGAAACTTCGTTGATTACTGCTTCCTGTAGTCTTATGGTGATTGCTTTACTGGGATTTTTACATTGGGTGTATTTCATATTGTTCGGAAAGACTAATCTGGATGAACATGAGAATAGCCTTTCGGCTACTGAACATGCACTGAAGGATTTTCAGTCACGGTGAGTTAAGGTTTCTAAATCGACTTGACAGTTTTTTTATCATACTTTTTTGATTATCATGTAACCGCCATTGCGTCCCTAATTAGATGGCACTTTCTGCCTCAAATTCGTTGTCTGCGTACTGCTGGATGCTTTTTCGTTTCTTCCTTCGCGTTGACTTATTTACACCTAACGGGATATCCCTCTTCTTGTTTCGAGGTCACGGTTACCGATTCTTACCTCTAGTGCCTTGGAGGTTGTGGAGCATTCTCTTTCACACACTTATATCAGTGCCATTTGGCGAAAACCGATGTATACGTCTTACGACAGAATTGCTAATTCATTCATCAAAAAATGCAATGACGTACGCAGAAGCGGACTATTTTAGATACCTTTCGACGATTTTTTTCTGAATCATTCCTTGGGCACGAGCGCTATAAAAGGAGTACATCGTGACCTCTGGACCCCATTGTATTGAGAGGAAACCGAAGGCCTCGACCGAGAAGCTTACAGTCGCTTACACTCATGAGGTCTTAACAGACAGCACGTTTTAACCAGTCGGACGGAAGCGAATAACCATCTGTCGTCGGATGAGGCAAAAAATGTATCCAAAGGCTGTTCGAAAATTGCTACACTGACCAGAACAGAACAAGAAAATAAAAGTTTACTGTGAAAATTCCTTTAGCTGATAATGGGATGCTCTCCTACATCTATCTTGCTTAGGATTACATTGCTTACCTATATTTGGTCGCATTCTTCCCACACGAGCTTTATTAAATTTGATCCCTCCAGTCCAGTTCGATGTTCATAATACCTTAGCTTACGACTTACGTGAGACCCTTTGGTTTTCAGTACAATGCAAATGTTCGCTTCATGTGGTTGCTTTCAAAGCTAATAGACTATGTCAGTAGGGGTGTTCTAGCTAGATTTTCGAAGTAGACTTACTGGGTACAGAAAATCCTACTCCATTTCACTCCTGTGACTGCGCTTTTACTACGGATAAAACTTAGGTCTCACTCCACTGTTTACCATTGGATTTCGAGTTTTTCTGGGTCCTATCAGCAGTCGTTCGTGCTAGCGTGCATTCCTGTTTAGCTTGAGGCGGGTTGTTCGATGCAATCAATCATGTGGTCTATATTTTTACGGGATATTAAACTACGCTGTGATCCTGAATGTTGCACTTAATTAGGCTGATATACTGGGACTCGTCTCGTTTGAAATGTTAATCTCATTGAAACTGTGGTCGTTGCATTGCTTGTACTGATTGTTTGCGGAAGACCGGGTGATTACTCGAAATCCCTCCGAAATTTTGTCTGTTCGAATTCAGGAAATTGACCCTATCCTATTCATTTCTTCGAGCGCGATTGCACTATTACGATCAGAGTATGGGGCTGAATATCATAGTATAATCGAAATGCATGTGATTCTTTTCATAATACAATATCATCACAAATCTTAGAATATTACAAATCTATTTCACTGATTCACTTTCCACCAAATGTCTTATCCTAATTATCATGAGTTTCTCCATTGTATCACAAACTTCAGATAACTATCTGCGACATCAAAAGCGCTAGGTGTCATCTTCTATGACACATACGCAATACACGTCTAAGCCACTGATGGGAGTGTACAGCGATTATCTTAGTCAGAGGACGACTGTCTGCACCCAACGCACGACAGTGCACCTCGTCATTGCCCACCCGATATTCCCACCAGACACAGACTCTTGCCAACCTTGAGGAAGAACCTCGCATTTTGAAGGTGCACAGCACATGCCGTACCCATATACGTCAATCGTCAAGCGTCCTAACGCGCGTTGAATTGCCTGTGCACTGTCACTCAGCAAGACGATATCATCGGCACACTCTAAGTCAAAATCTCTTTTCCCTGGGAGGAGTTCAATTCTACCGTCTAAAAGACCAGATAGAGCTTCCTTTAGAACATCCTCTGTGACTAAGTTGAAAAGAAATGGGAATGTAGGACAGTCTTCAAGTTCTTCATTGGAGAAGACGAAAGGCGGCGAAAGCTGGCTATAAGCTCTAACCAACTTGACGTATGACGGTACAACTCTTTGAGGACCGACACATACTTCTCAAATACTCTATTCCTCAACAAACTGTGTCATGGTGCTGATCTATCAACAGATTTAACGGCCGTGCCGATTTATAAAACCACGATGATCTTTGGCCTTTGGAAGGTAAAACGGTGCCCTAACACCTATCGGAGGGTGTAGATTTGATCGACGTATCCTCGACCATCGCGAAACCCAGCCTGTTCCTTCACGCATCTTGTGCAACCTGTGAAGAAAGACGAACTAAAGCAGCTCTGGTGCTATCGCAATTAAGCTGATACCTCCATGCTTAGCGCAGTCATTACGCAAGCCTTTCTTAAAGATGGGGACAACAACTGACTCCCTTCCTCGTCCCAAAGGAGAAGGGATTTTCTCGGAATAAGAGACCCTCGAAAACAAAACTGGGAGTTCTCGGATCACTTTAATTCCCTTAGAGCTGGGAAAAACCCATCGGAGCTGGGCGCTTTATGACGTCCAAAGGTTTGGATTGCCCTGGGGATCTCAGCCTCAGTTGGTGAATCTGTTGTAACAGGCCACCAGATGCCCGTCGGAATAGCTGCGGGAGGAGCTGACGATGAGGGTCATTTAAAGTGTGCTTTAGATTGCTCCGTAGAGTCCAAGACGTCACTGCTAGTTGTGGATAGGCATTAACTTCACAGATCGCTTCGCCCACACTCAATACTTTCTTACCAGTATCTCGGATGGGATGAAATAGCATGCGGAACATGAGATAGTTAGCTCGACGTTGACCAAATGCGTGTTCGTGTTCCTTTCGGGTAGAAAACTTTCTCAGTTCGGTACATGCTGACCGCAAATTGTCAGCAGCACCGAAGGCGGGAAGAGTTTGGGCCGATCAAAGGGCATCAGCTACAAGGTTATACCATTACAGGTACCGGAAGCTATTCGAATTTACTAGTGGCAAATAGGCGTTTTCCATTCGTTCGTGTGGCCAGCTAGAGCAGTTAGAATACTGAAGTAGGACACTGACTGTGACACAAGAGTAAACAATAACAATGGCGGCAAGGAAACACTAACCGATTTAGTCGATTTCGCAAGTATTTGCATGGTAACCTCATGTGTGGTCATCATTGGTGATCTAAATCTTATCACAGGCTATTTTATGTTCGAAGACGGCTCCCCAAACGGAAATGTTGTATCATTTTGGTAATGGCGATTATGTTTTAGAATGCTGTAAACTCAAAATAAAATGCCATTATTATTTTCTAACGAACCGTGTGTATCTAATTATCTATGGTGGTGCTAAATCGTGATCGTTGTGAGTACTTTGGAATAATGTGATTTTTATTGTATGCTTTTTATTATTATCGTTATAAGAAATTCCAGGGTCTAGTAATAATGGTACACCTCACTAATTCTGTCTCCGTTACATACTCCGTTTGTTTTTCAGTGCAGCTAATAGCAGAAATAAATGGATAACCATTGATTTCGTCATATTATTAGTTAGTTGCATGTTTCTACCGGTGCTTGCTAAGATACTCAGTCACGCGTTCCCTATAACGGAGAATGAACTGGAATGAATTAGCTTGCATAGTGATTAAACCACGTTTATTAAGCAACGTTTTTGGAGAACAGTTGAAATTTCAATTCCGTTTATGAAAGCTTTATATTCTAAGACGTCGTCAAAAAGATTGGCATTTGATGGAACAGAAGCTGACTGAATACGCGTGTCAGTGGTGAAGTGACATAGATTTTTGGCCTCATTTGCAATTGTGACAAGTAAACAGCAAGTCTTTTGAAAATCTACTTTTATTCTGTAAATAATGTACAACTATGTGTATAGATTAATGTATTATATGTGTGTATATGTATATATATGCAGTGAGATATGTTGCTGAGTTAGGTTAGGTTGTGAACCACTTAGTCAACGAACTGGAGGCGCACATATAAGGATGTCCAGTGACTAAATGGCGTCAGATTCACTTAAGCGACATTTTCAAAAACCTTATTCCTCACATCATTTCCTATATAGATCTTGTATCCACCTGTATTGGTTCACTAGCAGACATAAATGGAAGCCTAACTATGGCTGTAAACCAAGTATTCTGTCCCACGCTCCTGCCGACTCTCCTTCAAGTTAATCTATGTGATTCAATTCATACGCCAGCGTATCATTGACGAATATGTAGTAAACAGATTCGAAGGTCCTTGCAAACATGTTTTTGAAATTTTCCTGCCATTCCGTTTATATATATATATATATCTTCTATCCCCGTTTTGGGAAGAGATTCAGCGTTATACAGGATTTAAGTGGATTGATCTCATTAGTTTCAACTGCGTTCAATGCTAGATTTGTTTGTGGATCTTAGAATGTGTTCCTCGCATTGAATTATTTTTGTATATATTATTCATCAAATTAGGTATTTGTCGACCTTGTGTTTTCATTTCCTTCACTTATCCGATGCCTTGTTATCATTGGATGTTCCTGTTGTCCTGCTAAAGGTTGGATGATTTGGAGCGCCTAAGATTTGCTTTGAATGACTGCGAACCAAACTCCTCGAACGCTGCCCCACTCAATACGGTTGGCAAACAGGTGAGTGAAATGGTGGCGTTTTATTGGATCCCCCGCTCTTCTGTCTTTTTTTACAGCATGGCATCATTTTGAGCTAATTTATTTAGGTTTGTACTCTCGTTCTTCATGAACATTGCGTGTCGTTGTCCTTTTATTTATTTATGCTTAATATCCAGTGCATTTATGCGGTCTATTTTGTTATCAGCCCGAAAGTAGTGCGAATTTATTTTTTCTTTCGCCTATTTCCAAGAATATTTTTGATCCAGAAAATTTCGTTATTCAGTGAAATTTCCTTCATGTGGTGTGCTGTTTTGTCTTCCTCAGCTATAAATACTACGGACAAGATTGCGCAGTCGGACTGGCCGTTGCAGTTAATAAAAGCAGATACGGTTATGCCTTTGACTTTACTTATCAGTACTATCCGCAGGTTTTTTCTTTTTATATGAGTGCGATTTTTACTTCAATCCATCAGCTGAAGTTAGTTCAGTATGCAAAAAGGGTTATCTGATCGGTACGAATTAGCTTGCTAGTTGATGGTCAAATCGTTTATTGTTTCGGTTATCCGAGGTAGATAGTGGTTCAATCACAGATACAGGCAGTTCCTTCGAAACGTTGTTCTGAATAAGCACAATTGATTTATTTCGAGACGATGTTCTGTAATATTCTGTGATTAGAATTGGGCAACTCAGTTTACGTTGTGTACAACTCATGGGATAAACCTGTTTTGAGGTGCTGGTTGACTTGACTTGAGCAAAGGGATGGTGACTCTGTTTGAGTACGAAAGAAAACAAAAATATAGTTTTTGTTGTCTCACCCGTATCCACAATTCGCGATTTTCGTTTCTTTAAATTGTTTTTTTTTTGATATAATTGGTTCTGGGGTTGCATTTTCGGAAATCGCTGCCACTCTATCATCGGTATTCCGCTTTCTACTTTCTGAATTTTGCAGCATAACATTTTTACCATAGGAGCGACTAAAAAGGTTGGTAGTTTTTTTGTTTGTCTTTAATGCACAACCGCCTGTCATCTGTGAATATTGTAGTTTCGGGTTTGGTTTCGTATTTCCGTATTTTTAACTGAACTCAAAGTGTCGCCTTTGGGATGGTTGTGATCAAGTATTGACCTCAACGGGATAGTCTTCAACACTTTGTCTGGTAGTTGCTTTACTTCCCGTTCATACTGATAATATAAATATTCTCGTTCGCTATCACTCATTTCTTCGGTCCCATTGCCTGTTTTTAGAGTGGAATAGGTAACTAGTTTCTTATAAATATCATGCCATTCTTAACAGACATTCCCAACGATTTCTTTTTATTCACTGAACCTCAGAAAAGAGCATAGTCGTTTAGCACGTTCAGCTTTTTATATCATTTCACTTGCGTAGGGACTAATCATTTTCCAATCAGTGTCTGCGAAATGTCTGTACATTATTTTGTTTGAATCAGCGTTTGGTGGATCCTCCCGAGCTGCGCGGATTACTGCGACTCTCAGAGCTTAAACACAAACCACCGCTTCGTCCGAATATTGGTGCATCCGCCGAAAGTGGAGTCGGAATCGATGAACGAATACACGATCCTGATTCGCACGTATCTGGATATTCTGACGAAGGCTCTGAGGAAACAGCATCTTTGTGGTTTGCTTCGGATTCAGAGACAATACGGAATCTTTCGGAAATGGATGCACTACAAAATTTACCATCCACGCCAAGTGTTCCTGATTTCAGCGCTGTCCGGAATGAGCTAACCCTATGGTTGCAGTTGACATACGAATTAGAGATGCTACAGTATAACGCCAGGAAAGTCAATGCGGAAAACCATTTGAAATCTATACGTCAGGCAGTAAGTTGGGCTTGAATTGTTCGGATTCGGGCTCATTATAATTTGTATTTTCTCCGGTACTTCATTCTGCTCATAATAATTAAATGCAAACCGTGTACCTTTAAATTGACAACCAAGTAATGATGCGATATTCTGGTTTGGTAAATTTTACTTCTTTCTTATATCCCTTATGATGCTTTTTCAAAATTGTCATCCAATCCTTTCATCTGTTTGTGGTTTATCTCCATCTTCGAGAATTTCATTTTTACCCTTAAATGCCTCAGTGTTGCAGGGGTGAGCGTCTCAAGCTCCGAGTCAGTTACTCGCTCGAAACACTTCCAAATGCTTCCAGATGACCTCGCGCCTCAAACAGCTTCTTCCGAGGGAGTCCGGTACACTGTCTTCCCGTGACCCAGATGCATTTCCACGACAGTGTGAGCATGAAGATGAGTGCTTAGCGCACTCCATGGGGTTGACCGATCTTTGGCAATTAGCCTAGGGGAGATGGATAGACGCTGATTCCAAACCAACCACGGAATTGTGCTTCAAATTCCAGCAAACATATTATAAGCCAGTGAAGAGAACTTGAATGAGCTCGCTGATATCTAACTTCATCGCAGAAGCAGTGATGCAAATAAGGGAGAAAATTCTCCTGTCAAACGAAAACTGCAGTTGCGCTATGTTGACGACACGTTCGTTATTACCAAGCGATCTTTACTTCACCGAATTAGTAACGTCACCAGAGCTCTCACGGATATCAAGTAAGCCATGGAGCATGACAACACTACCGTTCATGGACGTGCTCATCATACTGACAGGTATGACCACGTTGGTAATATTCGTGTGCCACAGAGGCGCACATACTGACCAAACTCTGAAATTTCGAAAGATACACTCAAAGTGCCAGTAACCGTCTCCACAATGAACTTGATATTCGTGAGACTTTCGGCAATGGCGCTGGTAGTTCGTTGTAGTAGATGTCGCTTGTTGATGGCGAACGTGCCCCCAAAATTGCCATAGTTTCGGCGTGATGTCTGACAGGGCGGCTTTCTCCCCTTATGCATTATTGCTTCTGAGATGAAACCGGATAGTAGTGAGCTCAGTGGAATTCCCTTCGCTTGATCACAAAATGTTGGCTTGGACGTGAAGTGTTTTTGCATACACAATCCTACTAATTCGCATATATTCCTTGACTTCAGTTGTTGCTGCCATCGACGTTCTTCCAACAGTTCCCGTAGGTTTTTTCTCGTCGGGTCCAAGGGTATTGACGTGAAAAGGAACACGTCGAAGATCACGATTTCATCTTCGTCAATGTTTGTCCCGCGAATTTTTTCCAAGAATTGCAAGGGATTATTGATTGAATGTCCATGTCCTGTGATGACAGATTTCAGTCGCCTCCGTAGGTTTTTGGCCGGGTTTTTGTTCCTGGTGGTGCGACTATTGGTCCCAGAGGTATTCCTTCTTTGTGTATCTTTAGTAGCCCATGGGACTGTGAGGTGTTCGAGTCATTGGCCTTTATTCTCCAGCGCTCTTCCCTGCTTATCTGCTGTAGTTCTTGTAATCGTTTTATTGTTGCGTTGGTTTTCGTCTCAAATCTATGGGTTGGATAGTCATTGATTTCTCGATAAGTCTACGTATCTTGTAGCAATGTTTTTACTCTTTCTGTACATTCTATTCTGTCCATAATGACGGTGACCCATTCCTTGTCTGCCTGGCGAATAATTATATCCTAATCAGATTTTTAGCGCACTTTCATTTTTGAGATGATTGCCCTTTGGGTCAGTAATTTCTGAACGAATACAGGATATGGAAAAATCATGGAATACTGGTGAAACGGTTCTGTTCCGTGTGGTAAGTCCCAAAAAATATTGATTTATTTTTATTCGCCGCCGAATGTATTGGATTTCAACACTCATTTATCTGGACCTAGTTTGATGACAGCTGATGCCGCATATCCGGCACCGAAACCATGAAAACAATGCATCGGTCACATTCGTTAACTGAGGCTGCGCAATGTCGCCGAATATTTGATTGGTCATGGTGAATTTCCTGACTTGCATCATGGGTACAGTCAACGTCTTCCGATCACGGGTGCATACTAACGTTCTTCCTTCAAGAAATGTCTGGGATATTCCGTTTTGGGGTCCTTTTACGGTTGATATCAGGTTGATTATGTTGCGCCACACTCGACGTCTTATCCAGTTCGCTGCTGATTATGTTCCAAAGGTTTCTGAAACCCCATCTTTTGGACCCCAACAAGATGTACAGCTTCATCCGAGGCCGAAACTGATGATTTCCGAAGCCCCATGGCACACTTTATTACGCGTCGTGCTGTGCGATCATTTGGCACTAATGTGAATACACGTTATGTCCTATCGAAATGGAGGCGAAGGACCAAGACATCAAGCAAGAATTAGGAAAAAATAAAAATCATTGTGGATTATTTACCACACTTGATAGCTTCACTATCCTCCATCTTTACTCCATTGGCTATTCATTGGGATCCGTGAGTCCTCTGTGGGCCTAATGCCACCCGTTTTCTCGAAATCGAAATAGACGGTTGACTGAGGAGAACTTACTCCGATCTACTGACGAAATGGTCTGATCCACAAGACAAGGCGACGACCTGAAAGTCGCGCAACTCGGTGGGAACTGGTGACTGATTGCTCATTTCATACGGGGCTAAATATCTTGGGTACCCGGCACACCGCTACAGACGCCCGTGAGCATAGAACCAAGTTTTCTAAGCCTTCCGCGGTGGGCTTGGAATCAGCGTCTATCCATCTCCCCTAGGCTAATTGCCAAAGATCGGTCAACCCCATGGAGTGCGCTAAGCACTCATCTTCATGCTCACACTGTCGTGGAAATGCATCTGGGTCACGGGAAGACAGTGTACCGAGCTCCTTCGGAAGAAGCTGTTTGAGGCGCGAGGTCATCTGGAAGCATTTGGAAGTGTTTCGAGCGAGTAACTGACTCGGAGCCTGAGGCACTCACCCCAACCATGTTGTGGTATCTATAAGCCTGTACTGCTGTAGCACAGAAAATTGACATTTTTGTAATTGGTGTCCACCAAGTTGGTGTTGTTTATCCGTAGACTTAAGGTAAAATGTGATTGCGAATTGTCGGTGCTCATCAATCTCCCAAGTCAGCCGCTAATGAATCCCAAACACCAATGTATGTTCCGGAAGTTTTGTTAGTTTACAGTTTGTGGCAAATGGTTTAACCAATAAGATTGGTTTTCTTTGGTGAGCTTTGTGGCTTGTTAAAAACTGTCGAGACGCTTACGTTTACTCAAGTGATGATTGTCTGTTACCGTAACCTGTTTTAGTGTAAACGATTGCATCGCAAACGGTATACTATCCTTGGCTCGATGCGCCTAATCCACTCGGACAGTTTAGATGACTTGGAACGACGCTTGGTTGAAGCAAAGTATGTTTACTGTGAATGATTTCAGTTTTAGATCTGGCCAATCTCGTATTTCCGCTTTGTAATTATATCGCTGATTTTGTCCCGTGTTCAGGATCACCTAACAAATAATAGGTTTCAGCTAGTTTGCACTTTCAACACCCATGCATTGATATGCTTTGGTTTTGTTTCCTATCTTGCAGCACTCACTTATCTTGTTTTTCCATCCTATGGAATAAAATATTTACGGTGCTAACTCAACATTTCAGCAGTATTATTCATGAACTGGATATAACAGGTGAAGACAATAAACAGTATGGTATTAAGTTTTTCTGCATTTTCGCCGTTCGTACTTGATGATTTTTTGTTTGTATTTTTCTTTCGGGCTCTGGTTCTTTACGTAAACCACAGATCTAGCGACTCTGATTTAGCCAATTACCCTTCGTCGTCTCTAACCAATGGCAGTCCTCATCTTTAGACCGCAACCTGATGTAAAGCATTTGTCTACGGCGGAAGACCGTTTGTGAAAGTGTGAAAATAGTATTAAACGTTTGTTGTAAGAACAGACATATGCATACTTGCATGCGGTGTGGACTGTTGTACGGTGCGGTCATCCGGTCCTGAGTAGGCCTTTTTATTCGCAGATTCACTTCTAACCTTTGCGCAACCAGGAGCGATCTCCAAGGGACTAAAGTTATCCCAGACGAGCCGGTTTCTGGCCGATCGGTTCTTACGCATCTTTGGAAAACCTTGTGGGGTCTGTGGAAAGCGGTCAGAAGCAGCGGCCTTATTTTGTTGGTAAGCCCTACTCGCCACGTCACATTGTCACCAACGGGATATTGTTATTTCTAAGGAGAATGCTTGACGCACGAAAACCCACCATACCCTTGACACTACCGCCCTTTAGCCGTGTCAATTTATTCAGCGGACCTGGGCCCATCCTTTCCACGCCTGACTGCCGGACTAGTGGCTGTTGCTTGATCTGCAATTTAGGGACCTCATAGCAGTGTCTGATTAGAAGTGGATTGGACGAAATATAGCGCGTAAAGTAATTTAAGACATTAAATATCGGGATCATTTAAATAGAGATTTCGAATATAGAAATTACACTGCTATGGTACTTGAAAATATCACGAAGCGTCTCCGTTTATCCATCAGAAGGAACTCATGGATCTCAAGCTGGCATTGTGGTTGAAGATATTTGACTAAGAATCACATGTATTGCTTCCCTAGACTGGACTTATCACCTCCATTCTCCACTGAATAATTGCTTCCGGGAACGGCGCAATGCACAATGTCACTACCGTATCCCATTGAAGTTCAATTCTTTTAGTAGTAGTCGAGCTCCGGCTCAGTACCTTAGGCCTAACCTTACCGTTGTTGGTAGCACTCAGATTCTGGCTCGAACGCCAGCTGATCTCAGATATCTTCCCTCCACAGCCATACTGTTTTCGAACGGCACAGCATGGCCGATCTTGCTGTTGTAACTTGCACTTGCCCTTTGACCAGCCTACGCCACAAATGTCCAAAACTAGCAATAGCCAGTGTGATCTGTGAACACGAAAGCATTTCGTTCACTGTACGACCGCCTGGTTAGAGGTGACTGCCCAAACCGCTAAACTTCTCTGCTTCACACAAATCGTTTTCTGAGAGAACGAGATTTGGTCATGGAACGACATTTCACACTTCGAAGGTGCAGAAGGCTTCCTACTCCTACACTGTCTTATCAACATTCGTTCAGGTCATCGAGAGATATTTGTAGCTTACGTGGGTCTTCGTTGAAACATAACATCGTTTGCGTTATCTAATTCGGATCACTTATTGTCTAAAGACATGTCGAACCTATTGTTTATTCTCTTATCAGAATAGGTGGATTTCCGTGACCATCTTAATTAGATAATTAAGAAGGGAGAGTGATAGTGAGCAACCTTAAAGAGCACCAGTTCTCCTGGTGAACCGGATCAGAAAATCATCTTAAACACGGACTGAGTCCTGAGGGTTCTCGTTCAAGGACAAAAAAGGAATTACTTTCTCTTGCAAACTATTCAGTAATGAACAACGCCGCAGGATTGCACGGTCGACTGGGTTAAGCATAGCTTTCATATTCAGGAAGACAGAAGTTAGGGTCTGCGGAAGGCGTGTTTACGCTCTAAGGTTTGCCGAGGAGTGATAATACGATTCATATACCATCGACCAATGCAGAAATCAGTGGATTTCCTTTCGTATATCGAATTTGCATGCCATCTTTGTGAGTCGCTTGCAGAATACTCTAAATTAACGGCAATCGTATCCAGCTTTCTACAAATACGATGACAGTAGTAGCACTAGTAGTATTTCGTCATTTGAAGTCTGATCTCACATTTTCCTCTGGTTTTAGACTCATTCTTGGTTGTTTTCTCGTGAATTCACAACCGTTAGAATTGAAGAGCTGTGTGGATTTCATCCGAAGGTTGATTTCAATGCCCACGTCTTCACCGTTTCTACCATTCTCCCTTTCATTCAGTCGATGGTTATCTAAGTCCTGTTAGCATATTTGTGGCCAGGATTTTAGAACTGTCCATTCTGTACCAAATGCAACTATAGAAATTATTCTTTACTCGATACTTGATGGGATGCGTTGAAATGTTTCTAGGTATTGAGTTACGGTTATTCGGCTCTGTTCTTACTTAATTAGTCGTCCTTCTGCTATTTGCTTTTGTGGCTGGGTGGGGAGGAGTTGCTCCAAGCTGATGATGCAGTCTTTTCCGTGCTTTTAGCTGGAATTTTTCTACACTAATCCGTTAAGCAAAGGCAAGCAATCTGTCGGTATCTCATAAATAAAGGGTTCATTTCTTTCGGCTCATTTGAACATCAATGTATCGGGTTGATAATTGACGTAGTTGTGTGTACTCTGTAAAGAATGAAACTGATTCTCAACCTGAAGTATGCACGATCTGTAATGTAACCCAGTGCTTTCGTTAACTTGTTGTTGATATGTTGCATAATCATTTAACGTCTCTTATCATTCACGCAGTTGATTATGTTTCTGTATTGTTTCTGTCTATTTCGATCGAACCGTATTTTTTAGCTATCCAAAGGTCGTTTTCGCTAACGGAGACCTCTATAACCGTGTCATGTGGCATATCAATATTTTGTTTCTGTTTGATGTCTGTTTAAGGATCGGTATGGAAGAACTACGAAATGAAATTCGTGAGCGCCACTTTCGGTGGACTCGCATTGAAATTTTGCTTGGTTTGAAGCTGCGCAACAATATGGGATTGCAACGAGTGCAAGAACTGCTAAACTCAACTGTCGCCAATGCACACACGTTTGCTGCGGAAAAAATGGTGGTAGATCATGGACCGGATTTCATTTCTTCCGAATCCCGTGAAGTAAAGGATGTATTAACCCTCCAAGAAGACCAGACTCAGCGTAAGTCCTTTTCTTCGTTTTTTTGCTCTTGTGAGTGTGGATTATTTGAACTCTTGGAAAATATCTCACCAATTATCATGAGTAACTGCAAAACCATTGGATTTTCTAATTCATCTTTTGTGGTCGAAGTAACTGTCAGCGTGTTTCAACTTCTGCTTTGACAGTCTGTTCAGCAGCTCGTATGGAACACGGTTGTGATGAGGTTGACTGTAGCTGTGCTTGTCTGAGTGTTGACCTGTGATTTTCTTTTGGAATTTCCATGCGTTTGAATATTTTCTCCCGGTGTTGATGGTCCCATTTTTCCATAGAAGTGCGAGGACCAATTCCAAACCAGGATATCAGTTTCGTGACGTCTTATTTTTGCCCAAAATATAGCGAAAATATTAATTTCCATTGCAACCAAATCTCCTGGCCTTTCTGTCGGCTTTGAGTTCTGTTGTCCTGGTAATTGTAACTGGAAACCTTGGTAGTTCCTCGTCATCCCCTCCGCCTGACGCTGCTAATCCAACGCCTTGATAACAACTATGAAGAATTCGGAGGGCAGTCGTTTCTATTTATGCAGGTTTGGGAAAGTTACATTGCACACTAAAAGCAGGACACAAACGGAGCACGCGCTCCCTTAAAGAAAGTGTCAAGCGACCTTATCTGGAATGTGCAAATGAATCGAAAACTCATGAGTTGATACCTGATAAGCATGACCGACAGCGCGCAGCATGCACACGCTCGGAATCAAAATGGTAATGCGCAGTCAACTCCTTACACTCGATGACCCGGAAGAAATCGGAAACTGTGGTACCTAACCGAATCACTCATAATGTCTCCATCTTTGAGAGGAATCTCATGAACCACAAACTGAAAATTTAGCCCGTCCTCCTCGACCAACTTCTCTGCGTAAGTTTCTCACTTCCTTGTCCGTGTTCTGACAAGTAATATCAGCTCATCTTTCAAACTTGGTCTTCAAAAGACAACATTCAGCTTGTGACTCAATCGCTCTACTTTAATTGAATACCTTCCAAATATTGAGCTCTCTTTTTGTCCTGTGACTAATCCCATTAAAATGGATGTAATATTTCCATATCGGATGAAGGGATGCGCTTAGAATGTGTGCGATTTACCCAGCATATCCCACAACTTTAAGAATCCACCGCACAAACAGACGAAAATCGTAACTCTAACACTCGTAGGTTTCAATAGGTCAGACTTGACCTCGACCCGAAGTCCAATAGATTTCCGTCTACCCCAACGTAATCAACGGAGTTGGCGTTCAAAGTGGCAAACGTTTAGCCTGCTTGACTTCTGATATTCAATTCGGTTTTCAAAATGATATTGTTTGCGCATCAACGTTGATCACAAAGAATTGATATCAACAACTCGCTTTTGATTCGGAGTCGACATTTTGTGTTGGTCTAACTTTGTTTTTTTCGGAATCAGTATGAATAAGCTTTACTGATCACGTTTTCTGACCTTGATCATTCCTGATGGAGTTGGGTAGACTTGATCTTAAACCAACCACGGGCACAAAAGAAGTCATACGGCGCTGTCCTTACCGATGCATGAACGTCCAAAATATTTGTCTTTTTCGAAGAGTGAAGCAATCAGAGACCAAACCAAAGGTTACTAAAACCTCACACAGTTTTACTGCTTTGCAATTTGGACTGTTTTGCCAAAGCCGGTTAGTGTTACCTCCAGAAACGAACCATGAACTACTGTATATTAGGAGCATGTTAGGGTTCACATCGGTCTTGGATGCGTCCACCAAAAGCTCATTTTTCAACAACTGTTTTAGCAGCGTTATCCATTCCAAAGAGCAGCGACATTTATTTTCCTAAACGTCCGCTCGGCCTTTGATTCCATCACTAGTACTGTAATGTGGCATTATTTGTTGAGAAACGGAATACCCAGAGTGTGTCTGTTTTCGAAGAGTTTTGTCGTAATACCTCTGTTCGAGTTAAGGCCTGTGGCGAGCTCTCGTTTCCCCCTGCCGAGCACTACGAGATTGCTGCTTATCCCCGTTTATTCTCAGTTTTTTTTTGGAGGATGTTCTGCTAGCTGCTTTGTGCAACAGATAGTTTCGTCGAACTCTCCCCTAGTAACAACTCTTTCCTATGGCATACCGGTTGCATCACCATATATGTTGCGAGTGCACACAATTCAACAAGCGTTGAGTGGTTTGATACTGACATAAAGTATACTCTTTAAACTTTCGAATTGTGCGATATTTCCCCAACGGTAGCAGAAACCTCGGACTGAAACAACCTTTCAAGTTCTTTTAAGGGTGTCCCGAGAAGTTGGGCAGAACTTTCGGTGCTGTTAGGGTAGAGATCATCTCACCAGTTGCGAGAGTCGAGGTAGCTTTTTGATGCTCCCGTGACTTGGCTTTCCCTCAAGGGAAAAGTCTATGGTTTCGTAGCTTTTAGGGTGCTGTCCCCTACGCGTCGAGGATGCATGGTCGCTGTCTAGTTTCGACCGTCGAAGTCTCTGAAGGATTGGTTGACTCTACTGGGAGCATCAGGCGGTCAGTGACGAGGTGCGCCGTCGTTGTGGTTGCGGACTCATACCCTTTGACTGCGATAATGGCTGTACACTTCTGATGTCTTCTCCCATTTTGCCTGTTCATCGTCTATCGTTTCGTCGATTGGTGCTTTCCTGTTCTTTGTTGAGGTCAAATAATTATTCGTTGTCCTTCAGAAATGTCGAGACACATGGCTCAAAACTGGTGTCAAAGACGTAAATGCCATACGGCTTGTCTGTGGAATGATCTGATAAATGCAAAGCAAAAAAACGACGGAAATCGTCATGTCCTTGCGCTGTTTTTTCAACTAATTTATAATTTGCTTGTATTGGTTTCCTTTTCGTCGTTGTTCCTTTATCAACTCGCTTGATTTCAAGCCTGTATATGTTTAGTTCTTTGGGTCACGTGTTGCGAATAGCAAACATCTGCCACGCTTCACTGTTCTCGGTTTCTCCTTGACAGTGGCAGAAGCCCCGTAGAGGCCATCAGTTGACGTGGTAGTAGGGATTGAGAAAACAAACGGATATCAAATATTTCTAGATTAGGTGCATCATATGTACGCGATCGTGATCCAAAAGATGCCCCGGTCATTGAAGAGCATGGCAGCGACCGGTGAATGGTTGCGGTCTTGTTATCACTTTATGTTAAGTCTGTAGGATTGAACAGATGTTTGTTTTAACAGTTAGACAGTGTATCTTGTGTTGGCCACAACGGCGTTTTTCCTTTCCCCCACTCCTGTAAGTTCTCGCGTTTTCTACTTTGTGTATGCAGTATTTTTATTGTGATATTTCATCTAGCGAGAAGAGTGGCGGTCGATATGGTTCGGCCTGCTGTTAAGCTGTGTGATGATGATAATGCTTCAGACTCCAGTCTACGCATCCCATCTTCCCCGTATACATCTAAGCCGGGTGAACAGTAAAAACTCCTTGAACTTCAGCAAATCTCAACTTTTCCACTGAGCGATTCAGAACCGCTGAAGATCAGTTCAGTTCAGGATTTGTCTGAAGTAATCGTGAACCTGAGGTGAAAGTTGCATAAACCAATAATCAATCAGTCCCCAACCAAAGAACAATTTCTTTTGATTGTTCTTTTGTACAACTACCACGGGGTTTCCCCAAGAATTCCGCCTACTCAAATTCGGTAACCGCGAAAAAATGCCCCGAAAGTAGGTACATCCTATCGGCTTTATCCCGTTGTTTCGTCTATCAACTCCGTTGTCTACGACGTTGCATTCGGTCCGAATGAGACTGCTAGCGGTACGTGCAATGATTTCCTAAGAACCAATCTCATCCAGGCTCGTCATGACGAATTTTACAGGCCCCCTATTTATGCTGCAACTGGTGCAGCTGATAACGGAACCAAAGATGAATTCTACCATAATCTCAAACACACAATCGACCGGGTTTCGAGTTGCAACGTCCTGTACACTGCAGGTGCATTTGATGAATCCACTTGTCATACTCTCGTGAAATTCGGCCTTGGCTAGCTCTGCCGGTATAATGTTTCCCTTATCATTCTGACTGACGCTCTCTAAATATTTATCTGAAACATCCGTTTTCGGTGCTGCAATAAACACCTGTTCACCTGGTATTCCAACGGTGGCCACATTGTAGTTGATCGCATCCTGATGAGATCCCTATGGTCTTTGTCGTTGGAGAATTACCGAGAATTCCATGTTGCAAGTGTCAGAACTGCATGCGACAGTGTCTATGCCTTATGCTTATGGTCAAAAGTTCATGTCTATACGTGGTAAGGTCTCCACACCCTCTCGGATAAACTTTACTTTCGTTCGTCCCAGTCAGCAGGTGAGCAGACAATAACTGTGGAGTAGCAGTGGACGTAGGTCAAGTTGATGTTGGGAGAAGTTTCGTTGGCAAAACTTGAGTGACCAAAAATGACGGCTGGCAATCAAAACGTACGTGCGTACGAACCTTGTCGGTAATGGTAAACACAGCGAGAGCCCTCGTGCTCCGCTGTAGTCGATCACAAGGAGCACTACACAGCTATGTGTTCAGATGTAGGCTACGTCAGGGATTTGTGAAATATTTTGTCTCATTCACAGCGCCGTTGACAGTTACTTTTTCCCGATGCATTAGTAAACTTTGTATTTCGACAAAGCAAGAAAATGAACTGTTGAGCTAAACATCTCTTAACTTTTCAGTCTGCCTGCAAACTACTGGACGGACCAACAACCATCACTTCTTTCAATTCAGTATGCGACCAATTGATTTGTGTGTGGCACTTTTGAGTTGAAAACATCGGTTAGGGTTCCTTGAGAAAAACCCTTCTGCGTTGTCGGCAGCAGCGAAGTACCGATATCCCGAATACCTCGAGCATCAATTCTACAGGGAATATTTTTGTCGCATTACTTAAATGGAAGTGTTCACTTCACTCGGCTGTCTTCATCGTCCGCATCCCAGCCAATTAGGGCAACAAGCTGCCCCAGCTAGGAATCTTTTAACTTTTGAAGTAGATGTATGCTGTCTCTGAAACACGCATGCAGGATCCCATTCGCGTGACCATTCTCCATAGCCCATTCTCGCTTCACTCTTCGCAAATCCGGGGATGCAGTTGCAAGCGATGGTTGTCAGGCTTCTACTGTTACACTGGATCCCAGTTAGCAGTCCTTTGCTTGCCGTGTTTGTGTATGTGCCTACTAGCTGCAGCTCCCCTCAGACGAAAGACGAGTTCTGCTGGGTGTTATTTGGATTATTCTGAAGTGTATGTCCAGGGTATGTTCATGATTCTAACACCTGTCGGAGGTGGCCCATCGGACCAACAACGGAGATCGTATCATGCAAATGTGTTCTGTCCAGGCTGTTTTCCGAGAATACTAGTCTTTGCCATGTATAGCGGCATCGCTTCGCCTGGCATAGCATAGGATTATTGTAGACGATAATCGTAATTCTCAGTGCGGTTGTCGATTCAACAAAACCCCCAGGATCCGAGTGAACACTTGCAGCAGATCAAAAAAGCCCTTCACTCGACGGCAACTGTTGTGCAGGGTTCCTTACCATGTAGACCTCGGGAACGATGTATGTCCTCGACATCAGTTGCACAATAGATGTTGGCAGGCCCGACCCTCCGGATGCAACAGACGACGAGACTCGCAGATCCTTAAGACATCGAAAGACCAGGAGTCTGACTAGTGATCGCTATCATCGATCGATAGGGAGATATGAAAAAATGGAAAAGGCTTCGGATATCATATTAGTGACAGGCTTTACTGATGGATTAAGAATACTTTTCCACGGAAGCTGGGTACATGCCAGGCAATTGAAGAATCCGATGAGATACTGATTCACTCGAAGGGGCGTCGGTTGGAACGTAGGGTAGAACACTTGGTCCACGGCCACAGTGGGCCTTCCACTTATGTCTTCAAGTGAACCAATGCAGGTGGGCACCAGGCCTTCATCCGGAATGAAAGTGATATGAGGGATAAGGTTTTTTAAAAAGCATGAGGCAGCTGGACCAGGTAGACTGTCGTTGTCCATCTTCAAGGAAGGGACAAAGTGTTAGCATCAGGATTAACAAAACTCCTGGTATCAATCTGGTTAACGGAAGGGATTCCTAAGGGCTGATGCGAATCGGTGATTCTGCCGATTTACAAGAAAAGTGAAACATCGTCATGTGAAAAACGTTGAGGAATTAGTTTAGAAAGGAATTCATCCAGACTGCTCGCGAGCCTTACCCTCCGCCGATGATCCAGTATTCGCAGATGGTGTACACCTGAAAACCAAGCTGGTCTCCGTTCCGGTCATTGTTGCATCGACCAAGTTTTCGCTTTCGAACAGATCTTAGAACACAGGCACATATTCCGTAGAGCCACGATTTCTTCCTTTCTTGATTTGATAAAGGTGTTCCACTCATGAATTTTTGCGGTACTGCCTCTCACTGAGAGTTTTACCAGAGGAATTCATTTCACTTATTCAACGTCTGTATGCGAACAACCGATGCTGAGTTCGTGCCTACAATGATGTTTCACTTGAGTTCGTCGCCCTTGCAAATGCTTACGAAATCGACTAAATCGGTTAGTGTTTCCTTGCCGCCATTGTTATTGTTTACTCTTGTGTCACAGTCAGTGTCCTACTTTAGTATTCTAACTGCTCTAGCTGGCCACACGAACGAATGGAAAACGCCTATTTGCCACTAGTAAATTCGAATAGCTTCCGGTACCTGTAATGGTATAACCTTGTAGCTGATGCCCTTTGATCGGCCCAAACTCTTCCCGCCTTCGGTGCTGCTGACAATTTGCGGTCAGCATGTACCGAACTGAGACAGTTTTCTACCCGAAAGGAACACGAACACGCATTTGGTCAACGTCGAGCTAACTATCTCATGTTCCGCATGCTATTTCATCCCATCCGAGATACTGGTAAGAAAGTATTGAGTGTGGGCGAAGCGATCTGTGAAGTTAATGCCTATCCACAACTAGCAGTGACGTCTTGGACTCTACGGAGCAATCTAAAGCACACTTTAAATGACCCTCATCGTCAGCTCCTCCCGCAGCTATTCCGACGAGCATCTGGTGGCCTGTTACAACAGATTCACCAACTGAGGCTGAGATCCTCAGGGCAATCCAAACCTTTGGACGTCATAAAGCGCCCAGCTCCGATGGGTTTTTCCCAGCTCTAAGGGAATTAAAGTGATCCGAGAACTCCCAGTTTTGTTTTCGAGGGTCTCTTATTCCGAGAAAATCCCTTCTCCTTTGGGACGAGGAAGGGAGTCAGTTGTTGTCCCCATCTTTAAGAAAGGCTTGCGTAATGACTGCGCTAAGCATGGAGGTATCAGCTTAATTGCGATAGCACCAGAGCTGCTTTAGTTCGTCTTTCTTCACAGGTTGCACAAGATGCGTGAAGGAACAGGCTGGGTTTCGCGATGGTCGAGGATACGTCGATCAAATCTACACCCTCCGATAGGTGTTAGGGCACCGTTTTACCTTTCAAAGGCCAAGGTTCATCGTGGTCTTACAAATCGGCACGGCCGTTAAATCTGTTGATAGATCAGCACCATGACACAGTTTGTTGAGGAATAGAGTATTTGGGAAGTATGTGTCGGTCCTCAAAGAGTTGTACCGTCATACGTCAAGTTGGTTAGAGCTTATAGCCAGCTTTCGCCGCCTTTCGTCTTCTCCAATGAAGAACTTGAAGACTGTCCTACATTCCCATTTCTTTTCAACTTAGTCACAGAGGATGTTCTAAAGGAAGCTCTATCTGGTCTTTTAGACGGTAGAATTGAACTCCTCCCAGGGAAAAGAGATTTTGACTTAGAGTGTGCCGATGATATCGTCTTGCTGAGTGACAGTGCACAGGCAATTCAACGCGCGTTAGGCCGCTTGACGATTGACGTATATGGGTACGGCATGTGCTGTGCACCTTCAAAATGCGAGGTTCTTCCTCAAGGTTGGCAGGAGTCTGTGTCTGGTGGGAATATCGGGTGGGCAATGACGAGGTGCACTGTCGTGCGTTGGGTGCAGACAGTCGTCCTCTGACTAAGATAATCGCTGTACACTCCCATCAGTGGCTTAGACGTGTATTGCGTATGTGTCATAGAAGGTGACAAACCCAGCGTTTTCTGCGTCGTCTGTTGTTGCCATCAGATTCACAAAACCGCGCTCTGTTATTGTTGTTTCTCTTCCGATGAAAGCCACGACACAAAACACTATTGACGTAGAGCTCACGTGACTTCCAACTAGTATTGCTGGATCATGAGTAAACGCGCGGCTGTGCTGTGTCGGTCTTCTCTTTTTCGTTAACGAGTTGTGCTAAACGTTCGAATTGCTCGCTTTGTTTCTGTCTGAGTTCCTGTTCAGCAGGACATCTGCTCACTTCCATCCCGTTGTGTGACTGCGGGACTTGAATGCTAAAGTCGCAATCATTGTCGTCAGCATCAGTGTGTGTTAGCGTCCTGCTAAGCTGCAGGCTTTGTGCTTTTGTTCATTTAAGTGCTACGCATCCCCTCTCATTGTGTAGGTCCCACCGACTGCTAGTCCAGTTTTTGCCTCTGCCCCTCGGCGCCCGATCGTGTCGGTGTCGTTGCGCTATTGTGTGCCCTCTAGTTTTAGCATTTTGTGATTCAGTGTTGTGTATTGATCAGCCTTACTAGGAACACACCAATATTTCTGTTCATTTTATGTATTTTTTTGCTCGTTTTGCGCGTGCTGGGCAGGACTAGAATAAATTACGCGGCGGTCAGGTTTTGAATTGGGGTGAAGTTATGAAGAAATTAGTACCCGATTTCGCTTCCGTCACTGTATCTCTCCCAAGTGATGAGGATTGCTCTTATATAGATAGGCTGGGATCCGAAGTCAGGCGGCGCAAATGCTGCGTGTCAGTAGAAGTCGTTTTCCTTAAAAGATATTCAAGTTGGAAATCGAAGAACAACTGGCTTGTCGTTTTTCATTATTTTTTTCCTTTTTATTTCTTACCTTTTTATTCATTACCTGCTGAGTTCTGTTTACATGTCGCTTTTGCACCATGCTAGTTTTCGAGCTGTTGTAATATCTTGGTTCTTCAGGTTTAGGCTGGCAACTGAATCAGAAAATTAAAATAGGAGAATAATTAAACCCAGTAGATGGGTTTCCACGGCCACTCACCGCTCCCTTGCGGACGGGTTCTTGTTATAACCAAAGCCTTCGGGTATTCACTCAGATGTCCGTATATTCGAGGTCAGACAGTTTCCTATTTGAGCAAAGACCAGTGCAACTATTTTCGTATGGGGATAGGACTATCGTCATAAGGTGAAAGGAAGTAACCCCAGCAAATAATGGCGAACTCCGGTGAAACATCACCGTAAGCACGAACTCAGCATCGGCTGTTCGCATACAGACGTTGGATAAGTGAAATGAATTTTTCAGGCACATCTCTCAGTGAGAGGTAATACTACGCCGTTTTAAGACGAAAAAAGAAAGCTGATAGAATAAGCTCAGTGTTTCTTCCTGTTGCATTTTTATCCATGTAAGCACATGAATTTCATAATTCGGAATCCGCCATGTTTCGTACGTCTTTCGATATGCAGTGGTTATATTCCGAATCACCTTGGATTGCTATTTTTCGCTGATGTCCTTGAATACCCATTAGGGATTAACACAGCAATGCATATCTCAATGGAGATTTACCCATTTTCAATTTAATTTCAGCTCCCTTTCAACTAAAACGAAAAGAAGCTGGTCGTTTGCCGTCCCGTTCTTCATTCTCTAAAGGTCAGATGCCACGAAATTATTCATTTGTTCGCCCTTTTGCTGCAATTTGGAGAAAAAAAGTGGGATCACGTTCATCTGCCTCATCCCAAACACCGCACTGACACTCCGGTTTTTTCCCTGGTCTTTGAGCAACAACGTTCCCGTGACGTTCACCTGCTACCACGTGAAGTGGATATGTGTACGGAGTGTGGGTATTCAGTAAATCATTCCACTTATTCTGGAAACTTGGTTTTGTGATCTTCCTTCCACACTTTCCTTAATGGTTATTTCTTCTTATCTGAATCGGCGTATTTTCAATTTGCATTTCATCTATGGATTCAGTATTTTATCTTACACCCAGTAAATCACATCATACAATATTCGTAGTAAATTCTCGAAAAGCGATGGTTCAAGAGAGCAGGACTCTCCTTGGTCAGCTGATGTTTTGACTCGTTCTCTCAGTTTCTTCCTTTGTACTTATTATCTTAATAAATCCTTCCGTCTAAATCGTAACTAGTCATGATCCTATGGAAATCCGGTCTTTTGAAAAAATATGGAGAGATCCATGATGCATCAGTCAGTCTTCTGCTAAGACTCCATGGTCAGTGACAGATAGTTTATCATTTGCTAGTCGTTTTCCTTCCGCAGTGAACATGGCCTGAATGCCACTTCTAGTTACAGCTGGACAGTTAGAAGTCCAGATTTTTCATGCGGCTTGGGCCGGATGGAGATGAGAAATCAGGACGACATCGTAGCTGCATGCGGGTTTCATTGTCAGGATCCTTTTAAATGTTTAGTCCCATTTAGCTTCAAGCGGTCTAATGCTAGAGGATTGTACTTTTCTTTTGTTCGCTTACAAGGTTATCAGTTTATTCCCTCTAGTGGATAGATGGTTGGAAGTCCATTATCGGTATCGTTGTAAATCTGCGTTTGGAGACGGAACACCTTTTTAGTATTCATGTCGTTCACGTATCAATCATCTTTGGCTGTTATTGTCTCCGTTGGCTGCATGTGCCTATGACGAATCGCCTCATTGCTACCATGCACATACGGAGATCAATTCGCTCACTCCGGTCACCTGAGGATACATCATAATAATTAAACTATCTCAAACTGTGAGAAATCATTAGCCGTTTTCGGTAACCTAGTAGTTCCCTTCTCCTGTTATATATAAACAAATGGACACTTCGCGGAACCTGTTAATCTGTCCCGCTACCTGTATCAACGTAGGCAGATTAGACCAGATCGAAATACAGAACTGGCCAATGTTAATCCTGTTCGTTGCATTCGAGGTCAATGTCCTTCTAGTTTTCGGAGTACATTTGTTTTTTCTTACTGTTGTTACTTCCTTTCATTCTCTTTTTCTCGATGGCTTTTCTCAACTGAGAGGGAATATTCTACACATATCGAGTTAAGCTGCTACTAGCACCGTGAAGCGTTGCGGCATATCACCCATGTGTTCTTTGCTCACGCACGCACGCTGCTGTCAAATATATTCAACCTCCTACCGCTTTTGATAGCCTCTTCTTTGTACCAGTCGAGTGTCTGGGTTGTCAGTATTGCGATCGTACAGAGCCGAGTGAGTGTGACGCAAAAGTGGTCACAATGGTTAAGGATAAACAGCCGTTAATACGTATTAACTCAGCGTACGCCCTCTCGACTTTCATATATATATATATATATATATATATATATATATATATATATATACTGCATTTTCGCGATTTATCTAAGTTACAGGAATACTTGACTTGTTGTCTGTACACTAGTGAAATGAGCGAAGGGAAGCACGATAAACATTGCAACAGAGAAATTTGCCTTGTGAACCAGATTTGCCGCATGTGTACAGGCTCACTTGGACTATCACGATTAACTTAAGGGGGACGCGGGTGTCAACAAGTAGTTTTATACTCGCGTTGAAAGTTAAAATCAGCTTACCCAGTTCATAGTTGAGCTTCCATTCTGTTGTTATTAGGAGGCTTCATTCGTGTATACCTATTGTTGCGGGGGGATGGAAATGCGAAGTGAGGCCATGAGTTTCACGGTATGTAAGTCTACGCGGCCAGTCTCGTGTATTACCATACATTTTATAGTCATTTATATACATTTGCATTTTAAAATTTGTTTATATGCAGCACTTCGGAATACCGGTGTCTCACTCTCAGAACTTATATACATTGAATCTCCGTCAATGGTACGCTGCACGTAAGAGGCAATGAGCTCATAAAAACAAGTAAACAGAAATAAGCGTTTTCCAATATATGTTGCATTAGTTGGCAAATACAGAGTTGTATAACGTAATCCTAGAGCGGGTGCAAAATTACTTCTGGTTTATCGTTAGCATCCGTGACTTGTGAACAATAGTGCTGAAAGGAACGACATGGCCTTATGAAGGGTGAAATATCCCATTATCAACAACCAGTCTCCAGATAGAGCACTGATTTTATTGAAGCTCACCTTTGAAACTCTGTCTGTCGAAGTTGGTCGTGTTAAAGTCCAAGACTTACCCTTAGTATCCACTACCGTCAATTCGACTTTACGTCGCCCAGTACACCTTGTAAGCTCCCGATTTACAAACGACTAAGCATAGTAATAGCGTAAAAAGATAACACTGGCGGTCGCATGAACAATTATGATTGTAGGTTGCAAGACCGACTGCCTTAACGTGATTCTCATAAAGCGTTTGCTGCCTTTAACCGTGTGGAACACTTGCGCGTTGATTTCACTTGGTGCCGGTACGATTGGAATGCTGGCAACCAACGAATATACTGCAGTACATTGCACGCTGTCTGCGTTCTACTTCCATACCAGATTGTGCGGAATTCTAGTACTCTAATACATGCGCTATCACTTTTGGCGTCACGCATGCATACTAACTGCACTACCAGAGTCTGTGAGGACTATTTTGAACAATTTGAAATCTGGTGTCTTCCTAAAAATAACTGGAATGCTGACAAGACGACGGCGATCTTCTGACGTTTTATTGGGGAAGAAGCATATGTTTTAGCAAGAAAAATCTGGCTTTTCCAGAATCCTCACTGGAGCTGTCATATGAAAGACTGCAAAATTACTTTTCCGCCATTTCTGCCAGTAAGAAAGCAAAATTCACTGCGATGGTTCGTATGGAAAATTCCGTTATGGGTTTCATCCATGAGCTTCAAACACCACGGCCAGCCGCTGGACGTCCAACTTCCAGACCGTTTGATTGCTGGAATAAAAGTACTGCTTCTTTGGGATCAAACCTTTCAAAATGTGCGGAGTGCTTGTGAGAAACACTATGGTGTTATTTAAACGTTAACTTCAGTAGCCGATCAGACTTTGTTCAATTCTTCCAAATCCCGTAGACAAATAAACAAAGATTCCGTTAACGTTCAGAACTGCAAACGGTTTTCGTACGAACTCTGTTAAGCCAACGATGTCAGTTATTTCGCGAAACTCAGACCAGATGCAACTCGTTAAATGTGCTTCTTGTGGGCAGTTGCACTCTGTATTTTCTTGTTCACGTCGGCAATCAAAATTCGTTCTCTGTGGTAAGATCAATCATTTGCAGCTTGTCTGTCGTTCTCGTGAGGTTTGTCGAACGAACGTTGACTTATGCTTAAATCAGGATGCCATCAACGCTGGACTTTTTGCAGTGGTTTTGTTCGTCTTATATGATAAGTCAGCTCACTTGATGGAGGGATTGTCTACCGATCCTGGTATTTATTGCCACTCCAAGTCCACCATTTCTCGTTCATTTAGTCAAGCGTTATCACACCCTAAAATGTCACGAGAGTTGTACGTGCATATGCACATAGATGCGGATTATACATGCGCACATCTTTTCGACAATCATCAAATCTACATGGGTAAATGTATGTCTCACTGGAATCTTGTAGCGTCAGGAGTGTGCGTGGAAACTCTTCGTCGAGGGGTCCACAGGGGAACTACAGCTGTGAGTCGTTCATAGTTCTTCGTCAGTTGGGCTGAACCAACCTTAGGGGCGAGGGCAGGATGCCACCAGAATATATATATATATATAATGAACTGTAAGTAGTATCTGAATGAGTGAACAAAACCGGTCGTGTGCTTCCGGGCAAATTTTGCCCACCCACCCAGATACTACTTACAATTTATATACATATATGCTTGACTTTGTATCCTTTTTTCAGTGATAACTGTCGAATGTTTTCGATAATATGGCGTGAGTTGATAGATTAGGAACTTAGCCAAAATCCCTTTTTAGTCACCGTGCACAAATCTTAATCAGGACTCGTCACGAGCTCGTTAGGAAGAACAAAGTGAGATTAATTCACAAGAGTTTGGTGCTAGGAGTCCATCATTAATAAACAGTAGTTATCGTAAGGCCATTCACAATCGTTCAACAGTATTTTGACCATTTGGATGTCACACCAAGCACCTCTAAGTGGGAATCGATTTAACTTCGAGAATCTTCAGAATTAACAGGGTAGTTGATGAGGCTTTTCTTTTAAGTACCACGCTACGGCGTGAAACATTTTGGACAGAATCAAGATTCAGGCCAGGGTGGGGTTTTATATGAAGCATACCCTCTATCCGAGGGAACTTTTATCCAAGAAACCCTACTCCGAAAAAATATGCTTTAAAATTCTGGTAAAGTGAAACTCAGTGCTTCACTTGGAGACACTGTAGTTTTTTACACTGGCAGCTTACTCAGAACCAAGAGAGTATCTCCGTTACCCCAAAGACGAAATTCGTCCTATTCAGAGTGCATCTACTTTCAAACCGTGTTTACGGTTTTTCGAATTTTCTTTCGTGTGGGAGTGAAATACTTGGACGGAAATAAAAAGCGGGACACTTTCGGGGAAATTCCCTCTAGAAATGCTCATTTTGTTAACGTTTTACAGGCTGCCACATGCCATTCCTTCACTAACAAAATTAATGGTCCTTAGATTGAGGCACTCAGCATTTTTTACGATTGTGCGGAAAAATTATGTTCCCTTGTTTGTCGTACGATTTATCCATGTTGCATTTGCGATGAAACTTATCGAAGTCTATCTGGACGGTGGTACACAAGATTTCGGTAGTAATGTGCAACAGGGCCAAAGGAGAGAATCTTAGTAGTGAAATTTTAGCGTGAATGTAAGCGACTTTGTGACCAATTGTGAATGTCATGGAATTCGTTCATGAAAATGTATTCTAGCCATAGTTGATAAGTTTTGTGATGTAAATGGTGACCTTGTTTTGTTTTAAAAACTTGGAAGTTTAACCAAAAAGTTCTAAATCGACTTCATCTCGTTTTCTTGCTTTTGAACAAGCTGCACCTGGTAGCCCTAACAGTAACCAAGCCGGGGTTATAAAACCTATGGAGAAGAAACTGACTCAATGAACAGTGCATCATAGGTGAGCCCGCAAGCAGCTGCCGGGAGGGCATCCTGCTGAGAGTTGGGATTAAGTAAGTGAGGGGGAATGTTCGCCCCAACTTCTAAACTTTGATTTCGTGGATTCGGACGCATATGGGTAGGTATGGTAAGGTAAGTACGGGAAAAATCTTCCGATAGGCACCTTTTGTATCAGAACTCATGAGGTCATAGCGAAACATGAATTTGTGCCTCCGGATTGCTTGTCTAACCAAACGTTGGTCGCCCAGCGCGGCCGCCATTCGCGCTTTGCTCATGCACACTCCGCTCGCAAATTTCTAATGAAATGTACTCAACCTCCTACCGATTCCGACTTTCTTGGTTGTCAGTATTGCAACCGTACAGAGCCGAGTAAGTGTGACGCACAAGTGGTCACAACGGTTAAGGGCAATGAAGCGCAATAAGAGATCCGCGCTAAGACAAAGGATCTTACAAATTGGTGAGGCTGACGTGGTCGACTGGACACGTAAGTCTCTAGTCCTTTTGCTGACGCCTTGTTTGCTCTTTTCACGGGTAGATTTAACCATTGGTTTTGTTGCCGATTGCTTTTTCGTGTCGATCGTTACTGGACATGTCTTTGTCGATAGGTACCAGCACACTTTATTCACGTCATATTTTGCATACGTACTATTTCCACGAATGAAAAACCCTCGTCAGGCCCAACAGTGCAAGCCCCAATCCTTCATATACCCTCCTTCAAGCCCTCCGATTCTCAACTCTGGTGGAGTGGAACTGGAATTCGAGAATTACCTGATAACCAGCGACGTCAGCCATTTTAGATGGGTCACTGATCG